>CM025780.1:58229582-58332033 GCA_014636745.2 Centella asiatica
CATCCATGTATATATTGCCTTAAAATTCACAGTTTGCAACCAATAGGGAGAATCAGGGAAAATTCAAGACAATTCATATACAAACATGCACCCGATCCGACCCAAAAGCCTAAGCTAATTGGTCAAGCCACATCCATGTATATATTGCCTTAAAATTTACAGTTTGCAACCAATGTGAGACGTGTCTCACACATGTGAAACTTACATTTGTAATTAGTCTTAATTCTTAAACTTTTGCTATTAGTGAATATTATATTGCATGCTAGGGTTATCCTTGCTATCCGAATTGAAGTTTGAACACAGATGTTGATATAATGGGCTTCAAACGTACTTTGTTGTTCTGACTTAATTCTTCCGGTGCAACTTCTTAATGCACTTCCTTTCATTTTTTGGTATCCCTAATCCCTGATAATCAGAAGTGATTAAATGCTGCGGGCATTTTTTCATTTAACTTTTAAAATTTTGCCTCTAATATGGGGAGAATTTATTGGCGTAGGGTCCATACCTGGTGTTTCGTTTGGAGAGATGAAGCTACAGATTAAGCTTGGAGTTCCTCGACGTCTCCAAGATTCACTTGATATTGACAAAGTGAAATCTGTTTTTCCATAGTATGTACCTAATTCACTGCTGACTTTACTTGTGTTGCTTTATGAGTTCTGATTTTCAAGAAGACCTCAAATCTGTCGTTCTAACCAGATAGAGACCGAAAAATTATTGTTTCGTGGCTAAAGCAAATGTTTGTAAAACTGTTTATTTGGGGTTAATAACTATTACTCCACTCTAGGGGTATAAACTGCTCAAATTTTAAATTGCAATCTCTCATATATCTGTCATGCTGATTATAGCAATTGCCTGAGATAGTATTAGTATTGTGGGGTTCACCTTGATTGTAAAAATCAACTCATTTTCGGAGATTCATGGAAAGGAGCATAAGTATCTTTAGCATGGAAGGGATTGGGACAAGCTTAGTGTAGGTTGTGGGACTTTCTTCCTGGTGTACTGTCTTGTTCCAGTAAAAACTGTAACTTGATGTCAGCAAAGACCTATGTAGTGTCCAGTTAAACTTGTACGCCTGAAGAGTTAAACACGAGAATTCCTCAATCGTGCCAAATTCTTTGACCAACTTGTAGTGCTCAGCACCCACCACAATGTCGTAGCTATTTCATGGCAAAGTTAAAGAGTCCATATAATATGGAAAGGTGCATCCTTTTAAACATGTTCCCACGTGTATATGGTGCAACAATAGGTAAAGCGTATTTGAACCGGAGACAGTAAACCCACTGATGTATGTTTATCTTCCATATTTTCCCGCAAAATGCAGTAAGTAATGACTTTCAATATTGTATGAATATATGCCCCTAACATATGTTTTCCTTTTCTGTTCTTTTAAACACATTTATGACAGTGGAGAAATTGTACACTTTGAAGTTGTGGATGGTGGACTGATATGCTCAAGTGGTGTCCATGTGGAAGAAATGGGAGATAAGAATGACGATTGTTACATAGTAAATGCAGCTGTTTATGTTGGTTACTAGGGGCATCTTTGTCATTTTTCTATTTGTCTTGGGTCGTCAAACATCACCCTTCTCTCTTAACCTGGTAAATTTATCCCAGATACAGCCGGTTCTTGTCAATTTTGTAAATTAGTCAGCATTACAAAGAGAAATCTTCACGGTGATCTTCGTGTTCTTGTTTTTTAGCGCTTGTCAGAAATTTCTGGAATATGCATTTATGTCTTTAACATGATTTGATATTTCTAATAAAATCATACTTGGCATGTCCAGTTATTTCAGAGCTCTACTACATTTTGGTTGCTCCAGTGGATTAAAATGATGAATGCTACTTTAAGAAGTTGCACTTTGATGTACTGAAGTGACTTAAAATGCATGGAACTGGCAGCTCACTGGTGTCTAAAGAAGTACTACTGGATAGCATTACTTATATTAGCTCAGATAACTAAATAAAATGAATTGTTTGAATTTTACTGCGAGAGTTTTATACAAGATTTTTATGATTTACTACACATGGGTGCGGGTCCCACTAACTCTTCATGTGAGAGGAGTCTTGTGAAAATATAAAGTATGCACGTGAAAATATCACATTTCTAACATAAAATTTATATGCGGAACATCAGATGTTCTTAATTAAGCTCCCCCATCATGTTTTATTCTTATACCAATTCAAAGCAATTTTATGTGCCTGAACAATGACTTTACAGTTGATTCTTCTTCTCCTAATCGTCCCAACAGACAAACACAGTTATCTTCGAGACCTATATAATTACACAATCAATGACCTCCCCCCCACCCCACCCCACCCCACCCCACCCAAATCCAAAAAAATAAAATAAGTAAAATAATTTTTTCAAGTAAAACAGCTAAAATCTTGTTCCAAATTGTATCTTCACATAATGAGAGCGGCATATAGGAGTTGATTCCAAGTATCAGGCAATCCAGGAAGGCACCAGTGACTGCAGTCAACACCGGCATGATCACCACTGTAAGCAGAGGGATGAGCATCTTTCCTCAACTGGGATAGCGTCGTGATGTCGAGCAGGTAAACCGGTTTATTTATTGAACTCAATACTTTCTTCAATATTGAAGCAGCTGCAGGTTCACCGGCTGGATATGTTGATCCTGTTAGTGGTTCCAGCTCCCCTTTGCAATTCTTCGATGCTGAACTCCACTCCTTACCCCTGTGTTCACAAAAAATTCATTTACTCATCGACAATTTAGGACTTCTTGGTGTGCTCCGATCTTGTGTTCAAATGAAACTATGAAAGACTACACATTAATTTCATCACATCAGATCAAATGGTGTAACAATAAGAGAGAGAGATTGTTTACGTGTAGTGTGTGGGAGAAATTCCCTGGAAGAAGACTTTGGTTTTGGAAGGATCAACGTTGAGTTCAACCCATCGAGCCCATGTGTTCAACCCTTTGTAAAATGCTGTCAAACGATCCATATCTTTCGATATAGTGCCTCCATCTTGCACATAATCCCATCTGAAATGCAAAATGTTCCTCTTTTGTAAGAACGAAATAGAGGATATATGCAGATGCAGAGAAAAATTGATGAGTAAACGAATCGTACGGCTGAGATTTTCCTTTGTGAGTCCACCAATGCCATGTGTTGAATATCAGCATGTCCATTCCTCTCCAGGCATTGCCTGCTGCAATTGAGTCTAGTTTTAACACTCTCCCAATCTTTTCTCTTACTATATCTACCAAGTATGTTGTATGATATAGAAATACTGATACTCCATATTCCTGCATATAGTTAATTCTCTATGGTTAGTATCCAACATTAACATGTATCAGTAGTAACATATTTACTATAGAACTGAATATATAGCAGTTTCATGAGCAAGGGTGGAACCAAAATGATACATTGAGGGGGGAAGGCGAGAAATGAAAAACAAGATCAGAGAAGGCGAAATGCAAAAGATAATATAGGATACATATGAAAATTTTATAAAATTTTAAGGGTGATGATAGAAATTTTGAAAAATTAGTGGGGCAACCACTGCTCCTTGTCCTAATGTAGCTGCGCCATGTTGATGAGCTTACTGAAGAAGGATGAACAGTTTTGGCTGCTCAACAAGAATAGTAACGGTCCGATGGTTAAGGGGTTGCAAAGAACTTTCAACCTAGGTGTCATAGGTTCAAATCTCGTTGACAATAAAGCACTTCTTATATGATATGCGTGATTTGTAGGCTATTGCATGTTAAACGTGCAATTATTCACAAATCATACATATTATTCGAGTTAAGTGCTTTTATATATGCCAAAAGGCCAATTCATCAAAATAAAGGAGCACCCACCTAATAAAGCTCATGGACATTCTTCACATTTATGATAATTGACCCTTAATGTTTAATGTGCAAAAGTATAAATGTGATGGGCGGAGAATAAACATTCTCAGACAAATAAAAATTGCGAATATGTTTGTGGGATATCACATGTTGCCACCAGAAACTAATGGGTTATGTCTCATAACATGCCTTTTGACACATGAATGGTACAGTAGCTATTTTAGGCTATTAAACAAGTAAAGCCCAATCTTTCTAACCATCGTTTTCTAGGTTGAAACAAACTGATCAAGACATTGCATTTATATTCATTTTCCCACAAGAATTTATGCAAGAAATTCGTACACACAAAAACAAAAGATTATAGTTTCAAGTAAAAGATAAGTATAAAACAATTCAAATGTAGAACTGAATGTCGTAGATAAAATTCATCGAGGACACGAGATGTGAGCAGTCGCTTACTGTACGCTACACATAATTTCAAACTAAATTTGAAGTTTGAATGGGAATAGGAAGTCTTAAGTATGTCAAGAAAATAGATTTTGTTTCTTTTTTATTTTCTTTTTTCTTAACCAGCTCATAATAGCTAAGAGCATATGGTGCTTATTCACTTTAGATGGGCCCAACATTAACCAAATTGTTGTGTAAGCTACTATCATTATTAGTTGTTGTGCGTTACTTTGGCAACTGAAATAAAGGCCCTTAAACATCATTTACAATATTCTATGCTATATCTACATATATCAAGATCATAAAAGAAAAGTTTTAAAAAAATTTAATTTTTTTTTTGAAAAAAAAAACTATTTTTGTTGGCCTATTAGATTGATAACTTGGACCAATAATTTTCGCATCTTGTCCATTATGTAGGAAAGATACCACATGTTCACGGTTATCTTTGACTCTTCTGATATCTTGTCTTTCCACCAACTTATTATAATTAGAATTATCCCTCTATAAGGAGTTGGGGTGTGATGATAAATTATTAAATATATATGCTATTATTCTACTTTTTATCTCCTAGAATTAATGATTTTACTGTCGTTAGTGCCCGTCTCATCTTGTAAAAGTGATATTTCAATGTTAAATCATTTTTAACCTTCGCAGAAAAAAAAAAGAAGTGTTTTATAACTTCAAACAACTAACTTTCTTTAGAAATAATTGACAGATTAAAAACATGATTTAAGAAGGTAATATGGGTCCATATATAAGTATGTAGTAACAAAGATGTTACAAAAAAAGAAAAAGATTTTGCAAGTACCTACAGTTTTAAGAAAATAAGTACTAAGAGAATTTACAATCCGACTTAATTTAGATTAATCGAAATCTAAAACTTAAAAGATTACTAAGTATGAGATGGTTAAGCTAAAAATTAAATTTAAACAAAACAAAACGAAATTTTTGGTTACTGCTGAGATTCTTTTTAGGGAACGGGATATTGGAAACAACAAAAGAAGGTGCAGGCACTAGAAAGTAAAAAACAAAATCATTCTAAAAAGTAACAAACTGACAGCAAGGAGAAAAAAAACAAAAATTGTTTTACCAACAACTAACCATTACTCTAATAAGCACTAACTAATTTTTAAAACAAAATACCGAATCAATTTGTTCCTGTTTAAATTTTATAGATTTAAAATTTTAATTCTGTAATTTTTATTACAAAATTTTAAAATATTAAAAATTTAAACTAAAACAAAAATGAAGATAATACAATTGATAGAATATTAAAGTAAAAGTAATCTACTAACCTCAAAGGTGACAGAGGAAACTAAGGATGTCCTTGAATATGTGGTTTTGGAACCTGGCACCGACGCATGAAGCATACAACACAATGATTGCCACTCGTTTAGACTCAGTGAGTCCCCAACAAACATTATCTTCTTTCCCCTCCATCTCCTCAAAAAATCCAACCCATTAAACCTATATATATTACAAATCCATATATATATCAATCTTTCCAATTTATAGAAATCAATAATTTTCTATATCTGTCAATATATATTCAGCCCCAAATTGGGAATAATATATATTTCTAACACCACTCACACATACACACATGAATATATTCCATTTATTTTGTCACGTAATAATTATTACGCCTACCTGTATAAAAAAAATTTATTGATGAATGTACGCGCGCTGAGCGCACACACGTACGAATCATATGAGAAAGGAGGTACCTGGGCAAATTACAAGAATCAGGTTGCCAAGAATATTTGAGGAACTGTTTATCAGGGCGACCATATTTTATGCAATCAAATTCAGCGTCAATGAAGGGGCAGCTTGAAGATTGATAAAGAGGGTATGATTCATCAACAACCCATTTTCCCTGAAATAAATTGCAGCCTCCCCCTACCTTTTTACCTCTCAAATTGGTGCTATTATGTACAAGCTGCAGTAGATTGTGCTCTGTTCTTGCAAGAGCTGATAGAAACAGAGCTTGAAGAAGAAACAGAGTAAATAAGAGTATCCCCATGTTGTACCCAAAACCCATTTCCGGATTTTGGTCCAGAGAGCTTTGCAGATAAAGACAGAACAATGTGGAAAAGTTGTCTAAAACCTCATATCCTATTTATACACACGGCCAAGAACCCACAAGCCCACAATATATTAAATTATATTGTATTGTATATAGAGAGAGGAGAGAGAGAGAGTGTGTGTGTGTGTGTGTGTTGTGGCTTCACATGGTGAATGCAACATGGTATCTGTTTTTTTTGCGACTGACATGAGTCTAAAATGCTGTGGGTATTTGGAGTGTACTGTAAAAAAGGCTGTGCACAAATTATGCAGAATAGCCACGATTTGGCTATAGAGTTCGCTACTCCCTCCTCCCAAAATTAGTGACAGGTTTATAAAATAAGCTTTTTAAAAATAATTTTTATGTTCTAAATTTATTTTTATTATTATGTCGTTTAATAATAGTAAAAATTATAGTAGAAACCATCTATGTAGTGAAATTATAAAATAGTATTTAAGGAATTTTATTATTTTTTATAGTCCAAAAATAAAAATATATCTCTAATTTTAGAATAATCAAAAAAAATATGTATTTCTAATTTTGGAACGAATTGAGTATTTATTATACGTGTTATTTTATTAGCTGTAGTAAAAATTTTAGCACCGATATATGATTATTTGAAGAAGAACATAATAAGAAATGGAGAATTATTTGGAGTAATATATACATACATCCAGTTAAAAATAGCAAATGGATAGCTCAAGTTAGTTATTTAATTGATAACTCAAGATGAAATAGTGACTTTCAATCCAATTTCTTTCGATTATCCATTTTGTCAATTTTGTATATAATTGAGTAAAGGTAATAAATTAGTAATAACCGGCTATTAAGTATTCGACCTAGTGGTGTGACAGCTCTCAAGTGGTGAGAGTTGGAGTTCTCTCCGTAGTATTTGGTGGTGATTTTTACGTCGACAGTGGAGGTCTTATCAAATATAAGTCGCAAGGATCGATGTGTGATGTGAGTATTGGGTTCTCAAGTCGGAGAAGGACAAATACCTTACCTCCTCTTCCATTTTTTTGCATACAAAAAAGAAAGAAAAAATAAGGTTACATTTGGTTAGAATGAAATGTAAATATAAGAAAAAAATTTGTGATAGAAAACAATGATCATAAAATTATGAGTGAAGTATATAAATGAAAAATTTGTAAATTATGTGAAGTTTTAATTGTGATGGAATGAATAAACTCCATTTAAGAGAGTGAATTTAAAAATACACATAATCTTGTAGGAAAGAAGGGAGAAAAAAATGAATTTTACATATAAATTATCTATTAAATAATATAAAATATATTTTATTCGTATGTCGTTTCATTCTATCAAACTAAATCCAACATAAAATTACAATCCGTTAATAGTTTTGGGATTTTGAGTTGAGGCAATAAAATTGTTGAGTCACATGGAACTTTGGATTATTCTGATTCAGTTACAGATTGTATTTTTCACATTTCTGTGGCTGGCATCTTCACGGGCATGTGTATCATGAAAATGTATATTTCATGTAAGGGAATCTGATACATAGCAAAAGACCTGTACTTTATGAATGATGAATCATATTATATTCTACTAAAAGACAAAAATAAAGACACAAGATTCATGTTACCAACCTTAGATATCTAAATATCCAGTGCTAGAAGTGGTAAATTTATAAATTGATGTAAGAAATTTTATGATATCTCCTTTTAATTGGATGAGTTTCATCAGCCATAGGAGAAAAGGTTTAGGGAAGATTAATATTGTTATTATTCTAATAACAAAATTTTATTTAATCTCTAAATAATAGTACAATATACTTGTCAGCTAAAGTAATTAGGATGCGAATTTATTTAAGCAAAAGTTCTCCAAAGAGTGTATTATCAAATGTTTTATAAAAATAACAATTAGTTCCTTTTTTCCAATTCGCATCAACCAGTACAATCGACATTTTTTTTTGTTTCACGGTTTTACTTTTTCTTGTTTTTGTTGTTACAAAAAATTAGGTTGATAAGAACTCCGCCTATTTGAATAAATTGTGATTAATTACAAACTATGAAACTTCAAGCATTACCAAAGCTTTCTGCATGTGGTGTTTGGGGCTGCAAGGTTATAATTCAAGATTTTATATTCTTAATCAAATTTTATTTCTATAAATATAGAGATCCATTCTTTGTGAAATTTTAATTCTATAAATGTAGAAATGCAATTTTAGGCATTTGAAAACGAATAGAAACGAAGTGAAATCAAATCATATGGGAGAATTGAAACATATGTAGTGCAACATGGTTGGTATTGTAGGCTGGAAAGGTCATGAGTCAATACACTAGGTATTTATTTATATGCAAGACAGATCATAAGCCATTTAATTTTATGGTCAATTAATCATTCAAATACGAGAAATCTTTGATAATCTAATTGAAACAAAACTAAACAAAAAGTTTCATTTCCAGTTGTAGTGCCAATCATATGGAACATCAAAAGCAATTCCACTCTATTACTCAACTCTAAAGTTTTCATTTTTATTTATTTATACTCACCATAAGCTTGTAGTGAAATCTAAATCACACTAGAAGTCATAATCATTCTAATTGATAGGCCATAGACGTGAAACGTATGCTGTCATCGATCCTATACCCAAAAGAACACTTCTTATCTAGCTTCTTCTTCTTCCTTTTTTTTTCCTTTCTCTCTATATAAGTTGAAATTAATGTTTAATCTCAATTTTGACATTTTGAGACTTTTAAGTACGAAATTCAAATCTATATCATCTTTTTGTTTTTGTTTTCTTGTAAAGAAGCGAGAAATTAAAATTTGTAAGAACAATAAAAATATGACGCAATAAAATTCATTTGATTTGAAGGAAAGTTGGGAAAATAAAAGTAAAAAAACTTTTGCAAAGAGGAACCGTAAGTAGGATACATATATATATTATATATAATAATGTGAGGCGAAAGTTAGTACTAGATCAAAAAGCTACTTAAAGAAAATTTTAAAAATTTATGTAGCAAAAAAGAATAAAAAAAATAAATAAGCCATAAAATAAAACAGTTGAATAATCTGAATTGAAAAATTGGTCCATTTCTCATAGTTAGTACAAAATTAACAATTTCGATTACATGTTGTTTGGGTCTAATTAAGATGAAATGAAACTTACCTCGTAGAAAGAATACAGACAATAAGAATTCTTCCGTTTACTAAATTCTAAAAAACTTTTGAAAAAAAAGAGAATAAAGATAAGAAACAATCTTAAGTTTTGTGGAGCCTCCCTCCAATATTAAGATGTTATTATTTCTCGTATAAAACACCATTACCTATGATATATAATATTAAAACTGTTATAAAATGGACGGAGCGATAACCAAAACAAAACCAACAAGTATATAACTAATAACAAAGTCGACATTTGATATATAGATTTAACATATAAAATTCAAATTTAGAAAAAATTATGGATATAAGAAGAAAATTTCAGTATAAAATTCAAAGAATTTACGAGATGAAATCAAGATATGTATCAATGTCACCCATTCAATTGCTAACAAACAACTCAATCTCACAACATATCAAAGTCTATTTACGTAAGTTACAAGCTAATCCAAATAGTGTAACTTAAGTGGCACCAAAAATCAAGTCAAAAGTCGAAGGCAAAAAAGAAAAAAAGGTCTTAATTTTTGGATTTCTCAATTCACGAGTGTACACCATGCACACCCTGCAAGTCGTGCACGACTTAAGAAGTCGACAACTCATGGCATCTCCCAGGTGCACATCCAGACTAAGGACTATACCAACGACTTAATCTTGCAAACAAATTTCGAGAAACTTTTGAGACACCAAATCCTTACAAAAACATCTAATTCACAATTTAGTGGCGTCATTTTTCAAAATTATTGCCTTCAAGCCTTAGTCGAGCAACCAATCTTCTTTGCGAGATATTTATGCTTGAAATCTTGATAATTATTGATAGTCCAAATTTTAATTGTCAATCATTATATCAAATTTAAATGAATTGCTTTCGGGCTTATTTTTGTGACTTGTAGTCTACTCTACACATAGGAATTTAATTAATAACCGAGAGAGAAAGTGTTGCTGTTGAAATGGTGCAGCGTGGGACTGAAAACTAAACAACAAAAGTAGGCCAGTGCTGTAGCTCATCATGCCTCATGTAGTGCGGTGGACTTGACGAGAAACTTGAATTTTTCATTCTCATAATTTTCAATTTTTGGATTTTTTATGACAAAGCCAACAGAAAAGAAAAATGAATGAGACCTCCATTAATTGAACAAGGACCTTTTATAGCTGAATTTTACGTCATCACACACCAAACTTCAAAAAAAAAAAAGGGAAAAAGAAGAAGAAGAAGGTAGTTTAGGTTCAATTACTCCACCCCTCAAGTAAGAAGTCTATTTAATTATTAATTTCGATCTGGAAATATATTTCACTACAGGTAAGAGGTCTATTTATTGATCTAGATTTATTGGGTTGCCATATGTGATATATGGTCTCATATCAATTGTGAATTATTATGTTCAAATTTAGATTAGCATATATAAATATGTGGCTTAATTGGCCGGCTGTCGAGTATGGTGAAAAGGAAAAATAAGTAACCGCAGGAAAAAGAAAAAAAAAAGTAATTGTGATGTTCTCTAATTCTATAAATATGCATTAAAACGCTCCTGTATATATTTTAATAATCTCACTCTTACTTCAATGGTCAAAAAATTGACTATTGATATCTCATACATAAATTTTTTTTATAGTACAATTTATTAATGAAATTTTGGTTTTGCGCATGTAGAAAAAGATCAGAATTCTTATTTGGTACGATAATTTATATAATGCATCACCTCTCTGTCAATTAAGCAAGTTGAACATGGAGAATCATGGTGTGCCTTGACTAATTGATAGCTGTACAAAGTCGTAATAATACATTGTTAATTAAGTTGCTCTTTCGCCATAGCTATAACTGTCATCAGTGATTGCCTAATATTTGTTATCACAATTCGGAAATGATGAAATTTCAGAACACTTTTTGTGGACAAGCTATGTGCGATTTATTACTAGAAATTTTTTAAATAAAAGAACATACTCACTCAAATAATTGAAAAAACTTTGAACTCGGTTGTCTTTATCCATTTGGTCGTTAACCACCCAACTCACTATTGGAAAATTAGTGCGAAACTGGGCACCACATGAATATATTTAATATATATGCACTTCAATATGATTAGCCATACAACACATTTGAGATAAAGTGTTCTGGATAAGATATATATGCACAAAATAAAATTTACAATATATGTAGAATTGGAATTGGAATTGGAATTTTTTTTTTGTATGTACCCTATACCTCCTCTCCACCCTACACCCTCCCCCCAACACCCCACACACACATATGTTGCACATGCACATGTATTAAGTGTCCTTGAGTTGTTACGAATAAATTTACTTTCACAACTAAATTCACAAATATTCTCACGAACAGTCATAAATTTTATCGTTCTGCTAGTGCAGTTCCCTAAAAATTATCTATTCTCAAATTAAGATTTTAAATTTTAAATAAAATAACATAATCTACCAAATATTCATAAAAATGAGTATAAATTTAGTTGTGTGCATAAATAAATCTAATTTTTAAATACGTCTTGTTAAATATTTTACGTAAATATATTATATCTTCATTTACATACACAAAATATGCAAAGAGTATATTTAAAATTGTATTTGGTCATTACAGCACCAATTTTCTGCAGCAAATCATAATCGACAATGGAGTTTGCGGTCCCAAACTTTGTGATATATCCATCAATTGGCAATTATTTTCCAAATAATTGCACAAAATAAAATTCCAATGTAGAATTGGATTTTTTTGTACTCACTACCTCACCCTCCCCCCACCCCACACACACACATGATGCACACGCACATAAATATATTATATCTTCATTTATATAAACAAAAAACAAAATATTCGAAGCATATAATTAAAAGAAAATGAGAAATTATTGACTATTTTCATGGACAATCACCTATCAATCAATATATCAATTTATAGAACTATTATTTTAGAACGCATGTTTCATGTACCCCATTTGGTAGGTGACTAAGTGAGTCACCTTTAAAATTAAAAAAAGCCCCGATTGCCTCGATAGTTATTTTGTTCAATGTGTACTTGATGAATGTATGTAACTTTTAATATTTCAATGTATCTAAATGTTTGTTATCACCATGTTAATTTCCAACTTTATTGATAAAAATGTCATCCATGTCATTGTTTGAATTTTAAATAAAGTGTTTCAATTAAAAAAAATTATATTATGCAATATTATATTTAGATATTAAATTGTAAGATCCAATTGTTGTTTGTTTTTAATTTTGGTTTAATATTTGATATTTTGAAAGGCTTTATAATTGATTTATAATTCTTCTTTGTGATTAAAAACATGTATAATAAAGGTTAAATATACATTTAATTGAGAATCGCATATATAAAAAAATAAATTTTTTATAAATTTCTTATAATATTCAATTGATGATAAGTGTAATGATAATATTAAAAAATATCACAATGTAATAAAAAATTACATAAATGTAACTTTTTTTTGTCAAACAAATTCATTTACAAATATAATTCTTTTTTTAGAATGGATGATTAAAAATTCATAATAAATTATTTTAACACTAAAAAAAAATACATGAATCATAAAATTTTAACTATTCTACTATAAAAAGTGTATCATTAATAAATGATTACTAAATATAATAATTGTAACAAACATAATAACAACTGCTTCTATTTTTAATTTGTAATAAATATAATAGTTGAAAAATAAACTTAATATGAATAATTAACATTATTTGATTCTATATATATATATATATATATATATATATATATACATATATATATATACATATATCCTTTTTTTAAAAATAATTAACATTATCCGTATTGGGCACGAATTTTCCAGTTAATTTATACTTATTATAAGATACATTTTTTCTTTCCATTATAATATATTAAATTAAATTTTATAACTATTTTTATCGGCAATCATTTACATTCCGCGTTGCTTACATTTAAACTTGATTTCGGTCATTACAGCACCTATATTTTTGTGCTGCAAATCATAAACGTCAATGGAGTTTGTGGTCCTAAACTTTGTGATATAGCCATCGATTGGCAATTATTTTCCAAATGATACAAAGTCTTTAATTAATAAACCGATATCTGCCTCAATTTCGAATTGTTAAATCACTTAATTATTAATGCTTAGGTGATATGCCACATTTGATAGCTTAAACTGATATAGATTCTTGACCAAATTAAAGAGCTCGTATATAACTAACTTTTAACACCGATAAAGAAAGTGCTAGTTAAGTACCTACAATCACATCAACGTATGTAAATTATGACACAAAATGAATAATTAAATTCTACAATCCAAATATCTTCAACATTTCTGTTCCTTTTTGTGACTTTTGGAAAGAATTACATTTGAATTTTTTAAAAATTTACTTTACAAAATCTGTGATGTGAATTTGATGTAAATTAAATTGATTTTGATAATATTTGTATGCTGTTGATAATATTCCCAATCTTCTATTTATAATTTGACATTACTCAACTAGAATTTATAAACCAACAAAAGAACTACAAAAAACTGAGTTAAAGAGGGAAAAAATGCATCGCATACAACAGTTACTTTTTTTCAATTTTTTTTTTTAATTTTTAAACAGAAATTAACAATGAAAAGGCTGTATTGTCAACGCAGACAAGTCGTTAAAAGTGGGACCGGAAATAATACTCCACGGACATAGATTAAGGCTGTATTTGTTTATTTGTTAATATAATTAGACAGATTAAAAATTTGAGTATGTTAGAAATGTTGTATTGTTCGGACTGTTTGTTTAGTTTATCATTTATCTTATAATAGACTCAGTTTTATGTGAATTCAATAAGTAAAAAAAAATAAAGATGAATGCATTAAGACTTGATAAAATAATATAATAAATTAATCCAGATATTTAATGTAAAATATTAAATAATTAATTAAATTTATATCCATATTCAGATATAAATACTTAACTAATTCAGTAAATTCAGATATGATGAATATATTTAGATTCAAACATTTAATAAAACAAATACGGTCTAAGCAAATAAAATTGAAAAATGATATTATCATAGCAGAAAAATATGTTGTCAGATTAATTTGATATAAAAAATCACTTTTAATGATATTCTGATATTGTTTGAATAAATTTACATTCAAACCTAAATCACACTCATTTTCACGAACGATGATAAATTTTGTTATTTTTGTCCTTTTTCAAATTAAGATTTTAAATTTTTTTCAAATAAAACAAATATTCATAAAAATAAATATGAATTTAACTATATACAAGTAGATAAATCCATATTGTTCGACGATATCACCCCCCACATAAAATACCATCACTACCGGTGAAGTCGAGCTATCGACTTTTTTGGAGATGGGTCACATTGGAACAACTAGTTAGTGGGCTTTAGGTGAGTTTTTGTGGGCCCCCAAGAGTAGGGTCATCACTAGAATAACAAGTTGCTTGTATTCTGTAGTGATGCACTGAACTTAATTGTATATCCATGTCAACCTTTTCTGTGCACTCTCAATCATGAAAAAGCCACCTCTACAGAAAATCAAAATTGGCTGCATTAGGCTTATGCTTTCTTCAGACGTCATGTGGAGATAAGGTGGTGCATATGGATCATAGATTGGTTAAAGACTTATTGAAGTGTTTTAAAATTGATATGAGCGGTTTTAACGTTAAATACGAAATAACGGACACTGATTCAATAATATTCTCATCAGATTGATAATTCAATTTTTAAAAAAATTATCATATACGAGTGTAATCAGATGTGTTACGAAATATGATTAATACTACAATGATACTGGAAGATTAATTTTGCTGGCCAATCTATTTAATTTAATATATACGATATATGTTATCTGAGAGAAACTTAATGTGACAAGGCATACTATAAAAATATTCTCTCCCTCCTAAAAAGTGTGAGTAAATTACATCTAATATATGCTAAACTTAGCATGAGAAAAAAATAATGCATATACAATTTGTCTCAGGAAAAAAAACTAAATAACAAAGCTATATCATTAAAATTAACATGAGGCCTAGTTCAAATGATATAATAATTAAAATTAACTGGAAAAGGGGTCAGATTTCTAGTCGCGATCATATTAGTAAATAACTAAATCATGAAGTTTCTCTTCTTTTTTTTTTTATTTATTTTATATTTTAACCCCTATTCGTTCGGACAAATAAATTAATATATTTTTCATCCCATTAATTAGACTTTTTTAGTATAGAAATTTAGTTAACAAAAGTGCCTAATAGATGGGACATACAAGTACATAGCGAAAACTGTTTTTGAAATAGAAAAGCCCCTGCATTTCCATATCAAACTTCATAATTGGTATTGATACCTTCAATTTATCATAAGATCATAGGACACCAGTAATAACTGTACAGAGTAGTATAAAACTTGAATTTCTTTTATTATTATTTTGGTAAAAAAAAATTGATGATTAATTTGTGGTCTTGGCATCGTTTTTAATTATCATAAAAATTAATACCACTCGCATCTCATTAGTACGAACTATCTCGCTTAAATAATACAACTCTTGGTACGAAATTTAAGACGACACAAACTATAAGTCTTTATCCAAAAAAAAAAAAAAACACATATCAATAATTTATATTAGATAGAAAACTTGCTTTTATATTGTTTTATATTTTAATTGTATTTTTATTATATATAACTTTAAATAAATATATTACACATCCTAAAATTTGAATTGTGTATCAAATTCAGAAAAGTTCTTGTGTTCGTTAAAGGAGTAATGGAGTATAAGCTATAATAAACCAACTCTATTCCTCCACCCATCATCACACTTACACACTCCACAACACATTATAATTTACAGCACCAATACACTATATAAGTTTGACTTGTAGAAATTGCATATCATTCCTGGTGAGTGATAGTCCAATACACTATTGGACTGTTTGGTTCCCGGGAAATGTAGACAGAATGGAATGGATAATTCCATTGCCGCGTTTGGTTGTTCAAATGGAATCAAAAAAGCTTTCCGGCGAAATGGAGAATTCAGACCCACATCTGAATGATGATCACCAGGCGAGGGTTGGTAAAAGGCCTGCAAACGATTCAGTCTATTAGTGAGAACGTTTTGACTAGTCACATTTAAAATTCGTTCGACTTGATTCGTTATAATAAACGAGTTGATCTTGAACATCGAACTGTACTTGATTAGTTACGAATTTTTGCCTTGTTCGGCTCGTTTAACCTCGAGCTTGTTTAAATATTACAATTTAAAAAATAACTTATGTATCAATTAACCATGAGACCATCACTAATCAAACCAAATGCAAAATATTACTCATAATTTAGTTTAATCCACCACTAGTTCATTGATTTAAATAATATATTAGCAAATAAATAATGCTTCATAATATGTTTTTTTAATTGTGATTTTTATTTAATTTAAATACTTAAATTTTAACGATATTATTATAAAATTACAAAATATTAGTACAATCAATGATGTCAAATTAAAGTATGTAATATATAATATATAATATATTACATCTAAATTAATAATATATATGTTATATATATAGTTGAATAATTGATTAATAATATATATGAAAAATAATGAATATGAATTATAATCCAATTAATTAGAAAATGGATATTTTTTTTAATTAAGAAAGTGTTTTAACCATAATTATGACTAACAACAAATATAAAGTATAGTCCAATTAAGTACTAAACACTTTTTAAATTAATAAAGTGTTTAACCATGTTTAATCATACGAATCTAAAAAATGAGTTTGCCTTTTTTTAATATATAATAAAAAAAAATTTATCGGGATCAATTCGGCTCATATTAGCTCAAGTAGACTTACAAACAAGTTTGTGTTTGGCTCATTTATAAATAAGCTGATCTTGAATAACAAATTTCGTTAGTTTAAATTCTCGGTCTGATACGACTCAAATTCGTTTAAAATTAAGGTCAACTCGAATTTACGAAAACTTGAATTGGCTCAACTCATTTGCTGCCCTAGTAACCAATGTATCCAATGAATGAAGGAATGAAACGCAAAGTACTAGACTCAAATTCCCTCACCACAATATCACCATAAGCACCACCAACATTACTGTCACAATCAATAGAACCACCAGAACGCCATATCCACCTCAACCACCATTAGCAACACCATACAAAAACTACTCGGTGCACAAAATCATCTCCAAAACTGATTCTTGTGAACCAGTTTCCAGATTTGTAAATAATTGAAGAAACTAAAAAGAAAAAGAAAATAACAGAGTAGAGAGATATATAGTAAAGAGAGAAGGGGAAGATGAAGAAGAATTAGTATATAAATTTATACCAGGAGGTTGGGTGCTGTGGTGGGTCTAGCTGCAAGCCTGCAAGCTAATGGAGAGAGAAAAAATAAATTTGGGTCGGGTGAGGATGCTAGGCTGAATTTGGAGGCTGGCGAGGGGTAGGTGAAGCACATCTCAATTTGGTTATTATTATTACTACTATTATACAACTTATTATTAATAATTTTGGGGTCTAATTTTGTCATTTCATATAATTTTTTCATTCCGGTGTAAATCTTAAAAGAATGATTCATGTTTTCATTCGATTTCGATTCCACTAATTATTCCTTTCCATCCTAAAATATATAACGGGAGAAGGAAATAAGGAAATGTTGTATTTATTAACTTGCTTTTCACTTGTCATGTACACTTATATTTATGGCTTAGGTTATTAACATGATAAGTACATATGAACTGATTACGTTATATACAAATTTGAAATCCTAACTAATTGATAAGATACCACGGATAAATATAAGACTTGGTCTATGTAACTGATTCGTTAACAATAGACTTCAAGTCTTTTCTGTAAAATGATTCCCACAAACCAAACAGGCCATACGTAAGTTTGATCGTCTATTTTAGAAATAAAAAGTCCACATCATATTGCTTATTGACATTTTTGGCGACCGTTACTGTAAAATTCTTGCCGAGTTCATAACACCGTTTCTCACGTTACTAGTCCAGAAAAAATGTACAAACTCTTTTGAAAGCAGTGCTACTTTTTAAAGAAAAGAAAAGAGCTATTCGAACCTTATCGTCAACCCAATATATAACTTAAATTAGAGATACATAATCTATTTTTTTATCTAAAATTTAAGACATTTATATTTTTAAACTAAAAAGATCCATAAATTTCTTTAAATATTATTCTACTCTTATACTACTCAACTAGCTACATTATATCCACCATAACCACCACTGCTAGTACATCAAATAACATTATAATATAATAGGAATATATCTGAAATAATAAAATTATATTTAAAAACCGTCAGTTTGAAATATAACTGCAATTTTAGAAGAGAGGTACAAATTAAACTGGGAGATTAATTAAAGTCGGATTTTAAAACACTAACAGATTTAATTAGTTATATATATATATATATATCAAGTAGTAGTTTAGGTTTCTTATTTTTATTTCCCAATTACATCTACTCTTTGTTTGCAACGCTTATCCCTTCTATTGTAATAGGTACTAATTATAAGTAAAAGTAGGATAAAATTTAAGATGGTCAATCAACCTGTAGGACTTCAAAAACAGATGACAAGAAAAGAGAGACTATTCTGGCTCTTGCATATCGGTACCAAATAATTAAATACAATAAACAATAGAGAAATATCGTAATGCTATAAAAAGACATTTACTGTATTGTAAGAATTGGCGGATCATATAACATCTACGCTTTTTTATTCTTACTAATTTTGGAAGTAAGATAATCTTCTCAATGAGTCGGTGCAGATCATTGCCCAAATTAATCATTCAACACCCAGAGAAGAATAAGCCACCTTCAGTTCTAAGTTTTGAAATGGGAGGGTGAGCGGCTACTAGCTGCTTAACACATCATTTCTATCCACAGGATTCATGAAATATAGAACCCGTTAAGTGCAATACAAGAACCACTGGGCGTAGTTTCACTGGTCAGAAATTCAACATGTGTAGGACTGGATTCAGCAACCTCGTGCACACAGGTGCGACTCCACACCAGCATTGGAGCCACGTTGACCAACAGAGATGAGTCCATACCAGAGGCCAACTCGCATTAGCACTTAGAGCGAATTTGATGCTTGTTATCCCCCCAATTGAAAAACGATGGATGCAGTGCGCAGTTTAAATCTGATAACCATCATGGCCGACTGGGCAATGGTTAACCGGAAGAATTTGGGGGTTTTTTACCCAGTTTCCAATATACTAATATTTAAGCATACAGCAGTGCTTAATTTAAAGCTGCTTACCATTTATCAGGCAGACAAACAACGTAACCAGCCAAAAATTTTATTGGTTCTGCAACAGCTCTTTCCAAACACTGGAGGATAACTAGCCAAAGACATTCCTCATCATGCACAACACTTGCAATCAATTCTTATCAACTCTTATCAACAAGCAGAAAACCAGCATCTTGAACAAGGTCCCACTTCTGAGTTTAAAGCTGAATGTTGCATCAACAAAAGCTTAAAAGATGGATTCATCTTAATTGAACCCCACTGGAAATGGTAATCCTCGGATATATAAATGTTGGGATCGACAAGTAGCTTATAAATTCTTGTAGATAATGAGCAGCTTGAATATAAAGATCTCAACAAATTCATGTTACATTTACAACATGAGAGTTATTAACAGCTTAACAACTCAAACACCGAGCAGCTTTACAACCTTACTTATATTATAAGCACAAAGAAGCTGGTATGTTTTTGTATAAACAATGGAACAATCAACTTGAGCAAGTAAACCCAACCTAAAATTGACACGAGAAGTCGAGAACATAACTGCCACCTTTCTTTTAGGTGGTACTAAACATAACTGCCACCTAAATAAGAATAGGATAAGACGAATTGCCTGTAATAGAGACTACTTCCCAACATACTAAAGAGTTCTGGGCTCCAGTAGGCTAACCCCTAAAGTCCTCAATTTCTCAGTGAATTTAAAGAGAGATTACTCTCATAAGTTGCGGCCATAAAATATTGAATTCTGAAACTAATTTTCAAATCACATTTGAACATTTGAAGTATAAAGATCTCAGAAGGTTAAAAATAAAGCTCAACAGGATCCATTAGTAAATAAAGTTCTGCGAGACTCTGTACGGTCTAAACAATTCGTCACATGCAACAAATAACTGAAACAAGAATTCAGTTGAATCGCTGAAGCTTTGCATGTGAAGGTACCCCAAATACAGCTGGCTTAGCAAAACCTAAACTATGAACAATTCTGAAAGCGACAGGAAAGCATAAGCAGATAATCTACGGCCGAACAAAAATAATTATAAGTGCCACCAAAAATATAGGCATAACAAACATCTTCCATAACAAGAGAATCATCTTATTATTATACAAGGAGGTCATGTCAAGGACGTGTCCACTTGAGATGGACCCCAATAGAAGAAAAACTGATGATCGCAAATTTAGTCTTCAGCTAGCAATTAAATGACAACCGACAAGCTATCATGCATATATATAGTATAACAAACAAGTCACTTAAATTATAGCAAGGATCGTTGGCATAAAATTTCAGCCATTTACCATCCATTCAACAGCATGTCCCATATTATTACAACATCTCATCAAATCCAAGATATCATGAACAATCACATGTACAGATACACTAGAAAGCGAGAATAAGGTAAACCTATAATTTTTACCCACCACCACCCAAAAAATAATAGTCCTGCAGCTCCCTCAACCAAAAGAAAGCAACAAAAGAGAAAGTTCAAGGAACACATTCAACATCTAAAGGGTTCACTAGAAATGGATAAAGATATTTGCTGAAATATATTGTAGTAGTGTGCAGAGAAAGGACTCTGGAGTGATCAAGACTTTGAAGTCATCCAAAACCTGGAGAGAAGAGATACAAATTATGAAGACCAATCGTTTATGTCCAGCAGCTAAAAAATCTTTTTTGTTGTTATTGTTGTGTGTGTGTGTGTGTGGATCTTTTCAGCAGCACAACCTACCTCTCTTCACTGGGGCGGGATGACACAATTGAAGTTTTGAGGAAACCCGAACTCCTTACCCCCAAAGGCCCAAAACCCAAATGAGGGTCATTACAGCATCGTTTTTTTTTGTGCTCTCTTTTCCTGAGAGTTCACATAGTTAGCAGCAACAACTTTTGCATGCACAAAATGTACTTGCGGTTGAAGCTGCTGTCCATAGTCTTAGAGCATGTGCCGTCTCCTACGCAACTATCCTCCTGGGCTTTTCTTCTGTTTCCTGTGCTTTAATTAACGCAATTCTCTCATTATTAACACTTTCTGTTGCACGATTTAGCTAAATTATTACTTAATTATTTTTTCCCCTCCCCCCTTTTTGCAAAGTTATTTATTCCTTTTCCTTGAGACACAAACTATGCTGATAGTACTTCTTTAAATTACTCCTTTACATTACTCTCCATTTAAATTTCACTAGGTATAATTTGGGGTCTTAACAAGAACAGAAAGGAAACCAGAAAACTAATGAATTATAATTTATTTAAAAGTCCAATTTCTATCTTTTTTTCTCTTTCTTTCTAAATGAGAGCTAAAATAAAGAATTACTCTAAAAAATCAAGAGAAATTTAAAAAATATGTTGAGAGACAACCCATCAATCTAACTGTAATATCAAGAGATTATGCAAGTAAATTAAGCATGACTACAAACAACATGAATATCAGTTTTACAAATGGGAAAAAATTGTAAGCGATTACAAATATAACAACTTTTTAATTACATCTTAAAGAAGAGGACACCTGTTTCCAATGGTTGGATATGAAATGTGCTAGAATTGATAGCTCATCTCCCACACACACATATGCATATATTCATAATATGTAAATGAGGAGAACTTAAGTCATAATTGTAAAAGTGATATTCAAACCGATGATATACATTGATAATAAAGATCAAACTCAGAACAAGACTTTTTAGAAAACGGAAAATCAGAAATAATTTGGAAACTTAAAATATCAATGATGGATACAAATGGAAATAAGAAAAAAAATTAAACAAAATATGTTTAAAAGGTATTGACGAGAAAAATAAATAAATTTTTGCTGAACCTCATGAGTGTGAACGGTTACAGTTATATGATGTTTGATCAATAAGGTAAGGAGAATTAATCAACATCATCCCCACCAGTTGTTGAAGAACCCTTAAAAGATAAAATAAATAAACAAAAATGTATGAAAAGAAAAGGGCAAAATAATAATATTCGAAGATAATAATAAGAAGAAATTTAAAAAAATAAAAACTAAGAAAAAATGAAAGTTAAGGATAACTAATAATAAACAAAAACATTGCATTATGAAACCAATGGTAGATGACAATATAATTGAATAAGTCCAGTTCCACCAACCATCTGTTCTACAATAGATTAATTCAAGCAAACAGTCAGTAGTGCTTTACCCATTTAGGGAAAAGGTGCATGTTTAATCCAACACAAAATCAAATAACCACTAGGAAGCAGTAGATAAGTCTCTAAGGACATTTAATAATTTAGATCATATCAGCATTCAAGCGAACAAAAAGAACTGCATCCTTTTCTAGTACAGATAATTCAGATTCCTGAACAAGTCTAAAGATACTAAACTACGAAGAACCACAAAACCACAAATTATGAGCAGATAGATGGAAGCAGCAACAAAGGCACAGTAGTCCATTTAGCAACCAAAGTTTCAATGTCGGCAATCACGTAATCACCATAACCATTTAAAGCATTTGCGCCAGAGAAGCTCTCAAACACCTGAACCAAATACATATTTTTAACTCAATCCAACACCAAGTAAAACAGAAATTGAAAATACTAATCAAGTCATACAAGTAGTATAGAATAATGTCATTCATTATTCTATCATATGGTAAGGGAAGTACTAAATGCTTCATCAAGGAAAAACACAAACATTATGCTAAAAGGAGGAGGGAAAAAAGTCCTCAGTTGAGCATTACTTGCAAACATGATTTATTAGTATAACAGTAAACTATTTATAAAACTAACATATAAAGCAACTTCAACCACTCAAAACACATCGTACGATCAGAAATAGTGATGACCCATACAACAAAGCAAGTTGTTTACCCGAATGATGAATGTCATGAATGCCATAAAAGAGCAGCCAAAAGAACGGACATGTTGTATCCATCACATTATAATACTCATGCACATAAACTAGAAGTGGTTTTAGAACTAAGTAATCATATTTAATGGTAGACAATCCCTAGAGAGCCATTAGTCAAACAATCTAATGAGACACGTTTTAGAAATGACAAGATGAAAAATTAGAGAAGAACTGATGTCGACATGATAGAATGAATAATTTAATATTAAATGGCCAACTCAAAAAAAAAATCAAAACTATAAACCAACAAAACATCTTTCAAATTTTCCAGTAAATAGCAATACTAAAAATTTATGCAAATATAAAGAACTGAATGAAGAATGGGAAATAAATTTTTTTAAGTGAATGTCACCAAAAATACCAAATAGAATGCCACAAAACACAGAAACTACCACAAGATGACAAAAAAGTAATACATTAACGAGCATAAACCATCACAGATATATCAAGTAAACCCAAAATAAGGAGGATACCCAACCCAATAAAAGAAAAGATATAAATCATATTACATCCATGCAAACAGAAATTGAATAATGGGGCAAGAAACGTATCGATAAAAAATAAACTTGTAAATGATTCACCTCAGTAATATGGGGGCACTCCTGGATACATCCCACCAGACGGACCCCTGGGACCTGATGGCTGGTGCAGTTGCGCTTGGCCAAACCCTGATGATGGCAAACCATAATTTCCACCATCTGGAAATCCACCCCCTGAAGACATTCCAGCGGAACTTGGCGGCATCCTATACATGGAACCAGTGCCCAAATTATTAGATGCACCACCATACTCACCAGGTGCCACCATTGAACCACCATACTGTGAACCACCACCAACCCCACCATAACCACCAGCACCCCCACCATACATAGCCTGCCCAGTCCCATGATTCCCAAATCCAGCAGCAACACCCGAGTTCCCAATAGCAGGGTTCAAATTAGGATTTTGATGGACCGGAGGTGGCATCTGCATTCCACCCCCAAACCCACCACCATATGGACCAATCCCACCAGAAAATCCACCATACCCCGAATTCATACCGCCAGGTGTACCAGCAGGGTCGCCCACGTTGGGCATTGTCCCTGGCCTCCCCTTCTTCCCATCAGTTGCAAATTTACAATTCACTTGATGCCCGTCTATATTCTTGATGGGATCAACAAGCGAAGCCCTAGCCCCTTCCTCAGTCTTATAAACGAAAAAGGCAAACCCCTTCGCTTTCCCAGTTTGTTTATCAAACCCTAACGGCCCCTCTTCAATTTCTCCATAAGCAGAAAAATGTCCCAATAACCTTTCAGAAGATATCTCAAACGGAATATTCCCAACATAAATTTTCCGAGAGGAGACATCAATTCCACCGGCCGGCCCATTATTCCCTGTGGCCGCAAGCTGCGTAACAGTAATTCTCCCATCAATCTTCTTATTAGGATCTTTCAGGGCCAAAATAGCACCATCAATATGCTTAAAAGTGACAAAACCATATCCTTTCGATTTACCAGTATTCTTATCAGTAATCACAATCGCTTCCGCGACTTCGCCAAACGCCGAGAAGATGGACTGGAGCTTCTCCGTGGTGGTTTCCCATCCGAGACCACGGATAAAGAGTTTCCGCTGGGCAGGGTCCGAATCGGCGATTGATCGAACGGCAGAGAGAGTAATTGGGTCCCGAGAGATGGCGGATTGAACGATTTCGATTAATTGGTCTTTCGTGAAAGGTTCGAGGATTTTGCGGGCGTCTTCTACGGTGAGCTGAAGGTGCGGCGGCGGAGATGCACCGTCTACTTGGAAGGCACCACCGTTCTCGTCGGCTCTGCGCTTCTTAGAGAGATCCATGAGTAGTGAGAGTGAGAAAGTGAGAATAAACCCTAGAGAGAAAAACTAACCCTAAAAGGAGTGAGAGAGAAGTGGCGTACAGAAAACAGAACCGATATTTAATATGAGGGACTGTGTTTTGTTTATAAATAATCCCCTTGTGCCAAACGCACGATTTCGATAAGCGGAAACGGTTGGGTTGTAAAATGGGTCGGGCTGGACCGCCTATTGGATTATCTCTAGTTCTCCATAAAATTCTCGTACACTAAAAAGAAAATAATTTCTGTTCAGTTGTGTGTGTTTTTATTATTTATATACATTTTATGTTATTATATTAATATTATTATTTGAGACAATATTATCATATTAATATTATCATCTAATATATTGTATTACTATGTATAATATAATATTATTTTTTATAGATAGTAACATTATATATAGTAACATTAAAAATATAATAACATAAATTTAATAAAAAAAATTAAAGCATATAAGAACTTAACAAAAATTATTTTTTTTAACATGTAACGGTTGAGAATTAAGCCTAGTTCTCTACCTCATAAACCTGGATCTTTGGTCGAGTTTGGGAAGATGGGCTTCAGCTCTTTGGAATGAGTCCGGTTTTATTGCTCCATTGCGTAGTACTGGTACATCGCCTTTATCAAATACGTTAAAATTGTTAATTTTGAATTCACTATCTAATTGTAAAATTATTACTTGTTTTTAAGATTTAAACATATTTATTTTTAAGATTTTAATTTAATTGTTGTCTATTACATCTGTTTGGAGTCCGTATGTTGGAGGATAGAGGATACTCTATATATTGGTACAGTTAATCCCTTTCTAATTATTTTGAGTGTGAAGTTCAAATTTATTTATAAATTTGAACATCTAAGCGATCTACATTTGTGGTTATCACAATCATGAGTTTGTTTGTGATTTGGCTAAAGGGAAATGAATTTGTATCGCTAACTCCTAAATATATGTGGTTTTAGAATAAAATAGTTTCCTATGGTCTTATATATTTTTCTATAAGAAAAAAAAAAAAAAAGGCCATGTGTCTCAACCTCAGAATTGAACGTACACCTAAGAGGTTACAAGACTTGAAAATCTTGATCACTAAATCTTATTTTAATTTTTCAAAAAAAATTGTAACAAAAAAAAACCCATAAAAGATAGTGCAAAAGATACCTGGTTGACACATAAAACACAATATAAAGTAGACTACGAAAATATAAAATAAGAAAAAAGATATATTAAATTTTAAATTCGTACGAATTTAATTGATACGGTTATTATAATTGTAAAGTTTATAACAAAACTTTTAATCACAATATAATTTGTATTTTTTTTTATAAATTATAAATTTAAATTACTTTAAATTCAATATCACGTCATAATCACTCAAAAAATTAAAACATATATTCACTTGAAATAAATCTTTACACACAAACTATTTCACAAGAGAAACTCACAAATGTGCATAAATAGAAAGAAAAATAATTTACCTCATTGATTAAGGAAGAAAGATAGTATAAAATTATCAACATATCAAATTTTTATTGATTTGTGAGTTTGTTTGTGTATATAAATATGTTGGTTTACTTTTGAAATAGAGGGGATAACTAATTCACGTTTGGCCGTCAGCGAAGTAAAAAGAACCAGAAAATGCCCAAAAATGGAAAAAGGAATACATGTACTTTCCTTTTTTAAGGAAGATTCACTCACTTTCCATCATCTAAGGACACCCTTAATTTAAGTTGATGTTTAAAAAACATGTGTACAAGTCAAGTATTTTATTTTAGTAAGGCAAACTCTTAGAACTTGAACTTATAGCCAATAACTTGAGCTTAGAAGAACCTTCATCCCCATTAGCACGTCGAGTAATTGTTTCCAAATTCTTATACAAACTTTGCTTCACCATGTTCTTCATCAATTTTCTGCCTTCTTCATTCGCCTCCTTATGATTTATAGGCGATCCTATTGACAATCTTCGAGCTTGGGGCCCTGAATGGGGTCCCACTTTCGTCTGTCGCTCATTTTTAAACCATTGCAACAATTTTAACGCTCTTTTCTGCGCCAATGGAGTACCTAATAGACACAATTGAAGAAGAACAGGAACAATTTTTGCCTCCTCCATTTTTAGCCTTTGCATAGAGCTTTGATGTGCTAAAATCATCAAAATGTAAGCCGCTAATTCTTGACATTTTGGCTTCTGTTCCCATGTCAATACTTCTATCAAACTCTCGGGTACCATTTCATTAATTTCCAATGCTTTTTTCCCCATTAAAGTTACTACCAAGTTCCCTAAAGTTGCAAGAGCTTTTTCTGATGTTTCTTTAATTGAAGAGAGCCTCAAGAGATTATTGACTACCCCATTTGACACCAAAGTTCCAGCATTGTTTAACATGGTGGAAAGATTGTACAATGTGCCCAAACAAAGCTCTTTTGTGTCCAGATTCGAATTTGACTCCAAATTCGAAATAATAAATGGAATAATTTTGGACAAGTTTATTGGGAATTGGCTGTTGGCTAGGGAAGATATGGGCAGGACTAGTTGTGCAAAATCATGGGCAGTTTGTTGTTCTAAAACACCAATGTTTTCGGGTAGTTTTGATAAGATTCCTGCCTCCACCATCAGAGCTTTGTTCCTGGAGAAACAACATGACAGACAGAAAAAATCATTAACAAAACAAAACCCCATTTTAATGATGAAATTTAAAATCTAAAACTGAGGACAATCATTAATGGAGCTAGTTAAATATAATAGAGCCCCAAAGCCCCATTTGTTTTGCATAAACTTGTTGAAAATAATATACATATTTTAGATGCATGTGGGGCTTTCTAACTATGCATTGTTCTAAAAGTTCTTGTATAGTTTGATTAACTTTCATCTAAACGCTAGGTGAACTTATATTGTCTAATAGCACCTGACGTCTAATTATGTCTAATCTTGATATAATTTTGATTAAACTTGTATAATATATGTCTAACCGTTACTAGGCAGACTCCTAACAATACTTGACATTTAACTCCGTCTAATCTTTATATAATTTTATTAATTTTAATATAATACATATTTAAATGTTAAGTTTTTCCCAAACCGTTTAACGTGATTTATAATATTATAATTTTGTTGAAAGATACCATTTGTTTAGAAAACAGAAACCCAAATAAATTGAACATTACGAGACACTAAAGAGTCAACAAGAATCTTTTAGAAAAGAGACACAACATAGATCTTGGTTTAAAACTGAAGGTCAACATACATAGCTATTTTCTTGAATTGTTTAAAGATATAGGAAATCTGAACAACCGAATTAATTAAATCATATGAGGTGTAATTGCGAGAAGTCCCTAGAATAAAATACATATAGGTCTCATTATATAAAGTATAATTGTATAAACTACTATTTTATGCCATTGTGCAAAAGATCGAGTTGTCTCCCTAACTAGTGTTGTGCCACCTATTACTTATCCTACCCCTATGGAGTTATGTGGGAAATCAGCCAGTCTTGTGCGGTTTTTTCGAAAACAGGTTTTTTTTCCTTTTTATTTTATTTTAATGTCAATCAGCTTCACTAATCTATTTTTACACAATTCACTAGGTAATAACGTGTAAAAAATTAAGTTTTGTAATTAATTTTATGAATTTTCATGTATTATAAATTTTATCATCCATATTATTATAGAATAATAATAATAATTTTGATTTTAAAATTGATTAATTTAATTTTCAAAATCAAATTATAACGTTTATTGGGAAACGAGTGAAATATTAAATTTCATTATCATAACTTTTATGTAGTGGACTTTGGTTGATAGTATAAAGTGTGGTTTTATTGCAATAATATGTGTATAAAGATAAGAGAAACCAACTACTTATTTTCCACCTATGTGTCAACTCATTTGATCTCTCATTCAAAATAATTCTCCACTTGTGGAAATACTAATGATGTTCATTCTTATTTTGAATTAGAAATTTAATTAAAATCAACTACTTGAGTAATTTTCTAGACTTAGTATTAGTCTTATTACCCTATATAGCTTGAGACAAATCTCCCTTTGCATAAAAGGGGTTTTTTAAATAAAGTTGGTGAATACATGACATAAAAGGTAAAATAAGACATGACCTTTTTAAAAACAAATTTGCGACAAGAAGAAAAAGAAATTTGATAAAACCTAAAGAAAAATTAATTATCTGTTTTAAACAACAAATTAATTAATTTTAGAAAGAAAAAGTTGATCAGGCTTTACATTATAATTCATGAATACTTGTTGACCTTCCACTTTAATATACATATCAAACTTGCCAAATTTTATATTTTTGAAGCACTCCATCTTTTCAAGAGTTGATTCATTTGACTTCATTATGGACAATTAATAAATTTCTAAACAAATTTTGAGCAAAAAAGAAGATATTTTTGTGAAATTTCAAATTATATATACATATATAGTACAATTAAAACAGTTCATAATAGTTTATTTATCAAAATTATTTTAAGGATTAACAACAATGACATGTACGTCTGATCATAAAAAGTGCTAAAATATAAAGAAGAAATAGCTATTATATATTTATTTTCAATAGTTGCACAAGTAGTATTCACAAAATCAGCATCATATGCACATATGCCAATACTATATGAAATAAAAATAAGATATACCTGTGTGAGTATAAAAAATTATACGTGAGCATATTATATATCACCCAAGGATTAATTTAATTTTAATTCAAGAAAGCAAAAAATAATTACTTACGTGTAAGTTCCATTAGCAAGCTCGATGAGTGCTTGAACCGCCAACCTCCGTCGCGCCACCACTTCACAGCCAGCCATCGCCACCAACGGCGGAATAACTCCAAGCTCCGCCATCAATTTCCGCCTCCTCAAGTCTTCTGCGGCCAGCGTTTTAATATCTTTGGCCGCCTCCTCTTTCTCCTCCCAATTCCCAAAGTGAAGCCTCTTCACAGCCCGCCGCAAAACCACACAACCACCACCAATACCACCCACCTCCGCCTCCTCTCCACCACCACCCCTACTTATCTCCACTTTCTCTTTTCGTTTCGCTTCGATATTCGTGACCCTCGTTATCTGACCGGATTGCTCGTATTGCTTGCCGAAGCTCTTCAGCTGGAGGAACCGTCGGATTCGAGTAAAGAATCGTAGCTTCGTGTAAGCCAATCGCCAAGTCGAAGAATTAGACATGGTTAATTTGGCTATAAACCAAAAGAGAAAAAGATATTATTTGAACTTCAAAAGTATTTTCAAGGGATCTTGCTTTATATAAATCTCTTTTAGTAGACTTTTAGAAAGGGGAGGAGGTTATACCATCTATATATATGTGTGTGTGTGTGATGTGTGTGTGCGTGTGTGTGTGTGTGTGTGAAGGGAAAAGAAACAAGGAGAACAGAATGCACATGCATTGATTTTTATATAAATACGATATGGCATACCACTTTCGATTTAGCAAAATTTGTGCTTCCCATAATGCCCGTGTGTTTTTTTCTTTTTTGTATTACTAAAATGAATTTGATCCCCGATCGCCCAAAAAATAAATTCATTTTGCAAACGCATAGAATTTAAATTTGGGAGAAATTATCTAGGCATAAAAAACCATTCATAAATTATATAGCTAAGTTGCATATATAAGAACAGATTTAATTAATTAGCATATATAAATAACAATAAATAAAAAAAGGAAAATCGTGTAGGAGGATACTCAACATAGGAAGAATTATTCGGTTGGGAAAAACCATAATCCAATTGAAGACTTGACAATTGGCTTTTTTAGTGTGGTATGTGCCTAACTATTTATAATCCAACGCACACACCTAGTAGAATGCACCTTTTCCTTCCACACTGACATTTGTTTTTTTTTTTTTTTTGACAAAAGCAAAAATATTATTACCAATAAAATTCAAAAGGTTTAGATAGAAGAATACAAGTCCTAAAAAAGTGTTCAAACAACAAAATAGGTCCAATCAAGATCTTTGGAACTTAAAAATTTGGGACTAAATAAAGAAAACATGTTAATGAAAAAAAAACCCTGATATATTGAAGCATAACAACTGAGACAACTTGAGATTCAATCTGTCAACACTGATAAGTTAGGGAGTCTTAAGTTAGGGTTGTCTTAAAATTTAAAATCTTTAAAATCTAAATTAAAATAAATGGGACCTTAGCGACTTCTACCGTATTAACCAAATGGGGTCGTTCGTTTGGGTTAGTAACTTATATTTGAACCAGCTCAATATTTTTAACAAATCCAAAAGGTATGAATAAAGAAATGTGAGAGTCCAAAACTAAAAATTAAGATAAACCTCTAAAAACAAGTTTACAAAAACCACATAAGACTACAACGATAAGAAAAATTGATCTAAGTTATATAGCTTGAACTAACTAGCAACACACGAAACTTGCTCCTGTGAAACAGAATTTGATTGTCATTGCACCTCCTGAGTGAGCAGTGTTAGAAAATGGAGACTTTAGGATAAAAGTTAAAGGATATTAACGATGTTTTTTTGTAGAAATTTAAACACAAATTATAATTTTTTGAATCTAAGATATTTTCTTAGTCAAATATATAGATAAATAAGTGTAAAATAACTTTCAAGAAGTGGTTAAACTTAGACAGTATATATTTATATGTTGAAGTGTATTTATTTATTGATGGAATTATCTGTTGAAGTGGTTATTCACAAATGAAATTATTTGTTGATATAATTATCTACTAATGAAATTATCTGCTGACATGATTATTAACTGATGACATTTGGTTATCAGTAAATAATTTGTCCATCGGATGATAATAGGTTATCAGTAGATAATTTGCCCATCAGAAAATATGGTCATCGGCAGATAAAATGGTCATCAAAGAATATTAGTCATGAACAAATAATTTGGTCATCAAATAATATTTGTTATAAATTAACTCATCAGATAATATTTTGTTCATCGGCAGATATTTTACTCATCGGGTGATATTCTTCATCTGGGGATAATCTACTATCAGATGATGTTACATTTTTATTGAAAATTTATTTCTATATATCAAACTTATTTGAATTGAAGTTACGTGTTATTAGCATATTAGATAATGACGAAGTATTTTAATTTGATTTTAGTTTGGTGTAATTCAATGAAATGACCTATTTATGTCTAAGTATTGTGGACAACGTTACTAAGATTATCTGAGAGTATTTTAATGAGACGTTACTGAAACTATTGGTTTCACAAATGTTTTAAAGTACCGTTGATCTAGTATGCAAAGATACACTAAAATACAAAATTTCAAAATATACACAAAGTATCATCTCTCACATTTTCTAAAATTGTAAGTGTTTGATTTAGGTGAACTGAGGTGGTAAGTCAATGTTGTATCGATATTGGATTGCGTTATATTTATGATGTGTTGTTTTATTCAGAAAAAAGACTTGCAGCAACTCATCGCAACGTGAGTGAGTCAATTACTTTTTCAAGAACAATCGTTCATTTTCTAGGATTTGGTGACTAAGTTGTCCATCTGTTAATTCCTTCTACACTTTTTATTTTCAATTTTTATACTAATTGTGTTGTTAATTCTTTCAAATTTACTGTTTGTTTGATTTTTAGAAATCAAAGTCCTGTTCTTATGTATATATCAATTTTAGCTGTAATGCAATTTAGAAGATTTCCAACAAGCAACTGCTACAAAAAGACCTTGCATCATCAGATCAACCACAAAACTTCTGAAAAGCCAAGTTACATAACCTTGAAGGGTTCAACAGATGGAGCGCCATTTCAACGTGTGAATGAAATGACTCGAGAGTCGGGAAGACAAAAACGAGACCAAAAATCTATGTGCTTGACTATAAATAAAAAAGGCACCAAAAACTTAGAAGAAGCTGATTGAGAATTAATCATCGTCAGATTCTGAGGTTCCCGCGACATCCGTTTTAATGTCTGAAACTCATCTTTTTTTGTTTGCCGTCGATTTATTTAGTTAAAAGGGTACGTCGAGTTCAAACAATTTTCTTTTGTTAGCTAAAAATTGAAGTCTGGATGATCTCGGTTGCGTAAATTTTGTTCGATAAATCATCGTGACTTAAACTATTTTAACGTCATTTTGTCTAGCTCGGTTACTAGACACTTTGTCTGATTGCAATTCAAAAGCTTAGTATTGACAGAGAAGAGAAGGAGAAAAATTAAAGAAAAGGAAAAATAGTTTTTTAACTAAAATACGTAATTTTATGTATTAATTGGACAAAATTTGTCTAGTTAATTACGTACCATTTTCAATATATTTTAGTGTATGTACCTACGAAATCTGAGATTTCAAATTTTCTGCAATAGAAAAATAAGATATGACGGTGATGGTTGACCGTTTTGTTTTCCCAATGGTTCCTTGCCTTGAGGACATAGGCCACTGTGATTGTTTCACATAACCTTGAAACTTTTCAATTATTGTCAATTTTCCCCCTAAATTAATCAATCTCAAATGAAAATGTTGGAGTGAGGGTGCATATTGATGAAAGAAAAAGGTTAAAGATGCTAGGGCTACACGTGAGTGGGGCTACAAAATTAAACACTCCGTACAATTAACCGTGCTTATGATCCTATGGTCAGGGTATAAACAACAAAAATGATTTTGAAAACGTATCATATTTTTTTCATTATTGTAAAGATTTTCGTCTAAACCAATTAATCATCCAAACTAAACATTAGGTAATATCACCTAGTGCCTTACTTCACCAAATTTTGATCATTTTTTATTAAACTTCAGTTTAAACACTTGATATTGTCTTATGGCTTAGCATTTTTTGCAATATTATTTTTTTCTCCTTTTATTAGTATTTTTCATGAAGCGCTATAAACTAAATGCACTATTAGTATTATACAATTTTCTGATATAACATCTATTTCCAGAACATTTAAATTCAGATCCTTGTAGCTATTGATGCGATTGTCTCATCAAGGATAATAAACAAGGGCCTCAAACTCAAGGGTATATACGTACTATATCCAAATTGACGTAATTAAGCAGAAAAGAGAAAAGATTTTACTAATTTTCTAACTAAACACTAACGATCCACTTGTATTATGACAAGAAATTTTTTAATTATTGGCGAGACCTATGATTCGTCATCGTTTATATTGCTCACTAATTCATTTCTATAATTGGGTTATGGTCCTATTGCTTCAAAATATGAGAACGAATAGTTCTATAACATTAAAAAATAATCAGAAAAGGACAAATACGTCTACTAGCTGTGGTGTCATTCATCGAACATGTGTAAACCTATTTTCTGAACATGTAACTAAGTAAACTTAGGGGTGCTTGACATATAAACTAGTAATCAATAATGCTTATAGTGACTTTATACAGTATTTTTTTTCTGTATCAAATAGGAGATATTGATATAATTTTTAAGATCAATAGTAAAAAAAATATGTGAGCTATGTTATGGTGAATATGGTGACCCCCACCTTTTATTTTTAGCTAAAATATAAGAGATCACGTTTTAAAATTTATAGGCTAAATAAAATTATAATATAAGTGAGATAGTAATAACAATGATAACGAACAATAATTACTTACATAACGGAAAATGCAAATTTATAATGATAGGTCTCATTTGTTTAAATTTAAATTTTAATAATATAATTTATATTATAAAATTTTAATAATTTAAACTGAAACAAACGAGTGATATATTAGAAGTTTGGATCCATAAATTTCTTAAAGTTCCTTTCGACGTACCTGCGGGTGAGACTACAACCAACCATACGCTACATGAAGTGTTTTGTAAACACTTTAAAGTTGGTGCTTTATGAAGGTGTTCCACTAGGACTACAAACCACAAGTTCCTACTAGCACATGTTGTATCTTCTTAAAAAACCAATTTCCCACCCTCAAATTAATTAAAACCGATAATTATTTAGTAGGTACAATCGTTTAAATTGAGCCCTTATTTATTTATATATTTGTTTGTTTGTTTATTATTATTATCATTATTACTCCGTATTTCTATCGATGAGTTCCTAGTGATTAAAAAGCTGGATATTCACTTCGTTTCACATATATTGAATATTCCCTCTGAAATGTAATAAGTAGATTTTCCTTCAAACGCAGAGTAATGAATAAAGAATTTAAATTTTATTTTTTAAAATATTTTACAATGAGAGACCATTATATTTCAGAGTGTTTTATGAAATTTAAGAGAGAGGTCGGTGATGAACGAATAGTGCTTATCAAAAACTTCTTCTAAGTTTTTCTTTTAAAATTTTTTTCTAACGAGGGCAATAAAAACTGAACCTAAGATTTTCTGGACTCGAAAATTCAAGTTAAAATATGAGTATCATTACAACGGCTTCTACATAGATATTTCTATTAAAATCTATTGTCGTTTAGTAACCGGTAAACAATCTAAAGCGGCAAAAAGAAAAAAAAAGGATGGAGAAATTTATTTGGACTAGGATTCTCTCCAGTAGGCATCCGACTGAAACTTTTAGTCACGAATTGACCCAGTTCAAGTGAATTTGACTTTTAATTTAACTTTGAATATTTGAATCTACCGTTGAGATTTTGAGTACGGAGTTATGAAGTTGGGGGTGGGGTTGAGGAGGTCTCGGTTAAACTTATTTGTCCACTGAATGTTACCAATATAATATATATATATATATACACACACATTGAAGATAGCAGTGAGAGTATAATTTAAAATATATATATATATATATATATATATATATACATATATATGTATAGAGGGTCGATTCATGTATGACTAACGTTAGTTATAAAAACTTTCGTAACTAACACATTTATAACAATCAATTAGATAATGTAACGACGGAGATAAAAAAAAAGAAAAGGTCATTTTTGTCAGTGAGACTGATATTTTTGCCAGTTACACTGGCAGAAGATGTGTAATGATTTTTTTTTCCTCCTTCCTGATATGCTATATATTATGATAAAAAAAACATAGATCAAAATAATATTGTTTCACCAATTATTATTGCAAAACATATAATGATTATTAGTTTTTGAAAATGTCATTAATATTATAATAATATTAATTATAGTATTAGTATAATATTGTGATTATTTGTATTAATTATTATGATTATTATTGTATTAATTAATTAATTATAATAAATATTATTGTGTTGTAATAATTATTGTATATTATAATAATAAAACATGGCTCACAACTCTTCCGCTATTAACACTGACAGAAAGAAAAAATATATAATATATCAGGAAGGAATAAAAAAAAAAGCATTACACTCTTTTCGCCAATGTAACTAGAAGAGATGCTAGTCTCACTGGCGGAAATGACCTTATTTTATTTTATTTTTGTTTGATCTTTACCGTTGGATCATCTAATTGACGATTATAAATGTGTTAGCTATGAAAGTCTTTATAACTAATGTTAGTCATGGATCGACTCCCATATATATATAATCTTTTTGGGTTAGACAAGTTAGCCCGATCTTACAAAATTGTCTTTCGACTTGGGAAGAAGTGCCCCCGAAGCACCTTACCGGATGGGATGGCTCCCGTCGAACTTATCATTCGTGTTTCTGTTACAACACGGCGAAAATAAAGTCAATAGTATAGTTCGGAAAAGAAGAAGAATTTTTAGGCTTTACACCTGTGATTGTAGTTCAATCGGTCAGGCTTCGGGCAATTTGGTGAAGAAAAGACTACTCAAATAAAGGGCAGAATTAAGACAGATACAGATCAAACTAAAGATATTAAGCATATCATTTAGTATGTGGTAATTCACTCAAACTTTTGATTCATTTGAATTTGAATTGAGACTTTTTTTTATTAGCAAAATTAGTTCTACAATTAATCCAATTTTCATCCACATTTCTCATTCAATTTTCACCTTTATGAGGTTTGATTTCTTGACCTTAAAATCATAGGAGTGTGCTCTACTCAGACTTCTGACTCATCTAAATTTGAATTGAGTCGAATTTTATAAGACGTGAAATTGTATCGATACTCATTTTTTCTATTCACAATCCTCAAACTTGACACATGTTTAAAGGAAACAAGTTACTATTTAAACCAATGAATATTAATTATTTGCCAACTCAATTATTCAAAGATGCCGGTTTAATATCCCGTGATCGACAAATGTTAGACTCCTTCTATTTTTTTTTATTTTTTTGTGGTAGCAGTCATCTAATATAATATAATTTTTGAGTTTCGACTTTTCTAAATTAATTGCTTCAACAATATAGCTATTTTGAATTTTTGTATTTTCTCTGGTTCAAAATAATAATTATTTTAGGAGAATTCACAGATATGAAGAAATAAATTAATTAACTAAATTGGTGATTAAATGTAACTCTAAATTATAATATTGTCTTTTCAAGAATTAGTCAAATTGTTATATTTTTTAATTAGTGCATATGTTTTTCACAAACAATAAATAAGGATAATATAAAATAAAATTATAATAAATTTCTAAAACAACTATTATTAAGAATCCAGGAGAATAACGTTATCCGTGTAAATAGATAAACGTACACGCGCGTTTCAGTAATAGTACAAATTTGAGCATGAGATTTTGGGATCGATGGTTGTTATATCTGGGCAGACTCATATGAAGCTCGACTTTGATTTCGCAAGACTCACGTGTACAAAATACTTGAAACTAAATGGAACTCTTATTCTACATTCCACTGAAAATAATGAGATGAGATCGAAAGATAATACTCATACGCAAACTTTTTAATTAATGTTCCACCAACTAACTATAGCATTATTGATATAGCATAGATTGGTTGATTTTTTCAATTTGTAATAACACACTTTATGACTTTCCCTCATTCTGATACAATTTCACGTCGTGTGTCACACATAAGTAACGCGTGCTGCAAACGCGCTATAACAATTTTATGACAATGGTATATAAAATTTGTGTGCATAATTTATCTTTATTTTTTATTTGGGTCTTAATTTTTTTTAAAAAAATGACATAATCGCTGGGAAAATTATTATGCACACATAATACTTGTTTATTTCAGCTTAAAATTATGAGATTGTAAATTTTGATAATATAATTTATACTATCAAAATTTAGAATCTCGTAATTTTAAATTAAAACAAACGAATTTAAAGTGTGTTATTACAAATTGAAAAAATAAACCAATCTATGCTATATCAATATGGATTGACTTTATGTACCATCATCCTTTTTCTATTGTATAGAATGGAAGCACGACGGACGGACGCGCGTCAAGGCTGCCTCAAGGAATGAAAGAGCGTAGACAGTGTAAAAAGTGCCAAAACTGGAAAAAGTGCGGGCAAAATTCTCATTCTCATCTTTTATTGAGAAACTATTGCTTTTTGGTCTAATTTCTTCTCGTAGGCCGCAATTGAGGAAATAAAATGAAAAGTACAATAAGCGGTACAATTAAGATGTTAAAAACAAATGTTGTTAAAACGGTACTCCCTCTGTTTTTTAAAATGAGATCTATTCTTAAAAAGAAGGTAATATTTACATAATTTTTTTATTAATATTAATTAAATATTTATAATAAATTTTATAAAAAAATTATTATTTAAATATATAATCATCAATCAAATATTGCATGCATACCGATATCCGTTAAACATTAAAATATTACATTTTAATTTCAGAAGCCCTAATTTTGACACAATCAAAAAACACATAAATTAAGACCAACTGCAAAGAAGATAAAATGTCAGATTATTCAATGATTTTGACGTCAAATGTTGCACGCCACACTTAAGGTCGTTATGTCGAGTGAAATCCACACTTGACTATAAGGATGAAGTATGGAGTGCCGTTTACTTATGTTTGACGTTTATATAGCAAATCTATAATTCGAGTAGTTTAATGTAAGTCTAACATACTTTATGTCGTTGTCACGTTTTTTGCTCAGAAATCTTGAAATATTAAAGGATGGAAAATGCATATTTGATTAGTAGTTTGATTACCTGTACTTCAAAGTACTTGGGATTACAGCACCCACACTTTAGGAACTGCGGGAAATTTTTTTAAAAAATAGCATGCACCAGCCGGGAATCGAACCCGGGTCTGTACCGTGGCAGGGTACTATTCTACCACTAGACCACTGGTGCTTAGTGACAAAAGAGAATATGTTTTTATGATCTATCCGGAAAATTCTATTGAATAATCTTTTGAACCTAAAAACAAATGCTTAAAAATATGATATCATCTGAAATAAAAACTTATCATATTAATGGGGAGTACAAATTTGAATTGTCTCCCGCTGAAGCAGCTTTTGTAGGGTTGGTTAATAAAGGTCAATTCTAAAGTGAACTGATTTCGATAATTACAGAAGAATCTCAGATTTCAATACATTCATCATCATTATCGGTCTCATTATCCCAGTCCACTTCAAAACAACTTGCAGACTTCATTAGCTCGGTTAGACCCGTGAGATCCTCCAAATATGTAGGATGGTTTATAGCTTGAAGAACAAAATCCATCGCTCTGTTCTGAAACTCCGATACCACCTGAATAACACGAAAGCTTGCGTAAAAATTAACGATAACATCCAAAGAAAGGGAGGAAATTACAGAAGAAATACTCCATATAACAAAAAATGTATGCGACATGATATGTACAGCGAGATGGAGGCAGAAGGCAGATACAAGCCAACTAACAGAATGAATTCAATATTTGTCTGTGGCTGGCCAAAGACATGTTTGAAAAGATTTTTAGATCTCTTATTTCTGCAATACTTAATATATAATGTACACATGCGTGCACGTCAAAGATGATTAAACTTACGCTTTCCATATTAGTTGTTGTTATGAATGAAATCATAAATATGAAGAAATATCAGAGAGAAAATCAAGTTGTTCAATCAACTTAAAATAAGGCTATTTTAACCACAGTGTAAATTGACTAGCTAGTTTGATTTCAATCAAATTTGCAACCGGAGAGTGAGTCCATGACACAAATATTAGTCTTCTGCTCAATTTAAGTTACAGATGTGGCAAAATCAGCTGAAACTTACAGTTCTGCAGCAGGCAGTACAACTAGTTGAAGAGTGACCTACGAGCGCCATCTGAGAGAACTGAGAGAGGGAACCTCGAATTTGATGGGGTAAAATCCCAAGAGGTTGCCCTATGTTTCCTCTATCATTAGAGTTGGCAAACTCCGCTTCTGCAAATATCCTGTGCAATTGCAGCTAGTTAAGCCACAGAAACGATCAAAAACTGTGATAGGGCTAACATGGAATTCTGTTTATCCAACAGTTCATCAATTTAGTTCACAATGTCAAAAACTGGACACTCGGCATCATAGGGTTAGTATTAGTATTATTTAAATCCTTTACCGAAGGGGATGATGCAAAATCCCAACCAGAAGTTCAACTGCAAGGGCTGATGCTATAGGAGCAAGTCCTGGACGTGTAACTGTGCACTGCTGGTCCAAAGTGCGGTTGGCAGTTGACTACAAGAACAGAATAAGCGTGCCATTAGACAATTACATCATGTTTATATAACTGAACTGATTTTTTTCGGACAAACGAAATAGTACATACATCAATTGGAGCAACAACATCACTGCAGAAATAGCAACCTAATCTCTGCCTTCCAGCTCCTTCTGTGAGAGAAACATTTCCTACTTCGGTGGATATGGCATTTACAGATTCAGCTTTTAAGTCGCTGAGGGGACCAGCACCATGACGCATAACCAGAAAACTATCAAATCCTAGAGCTGCAGTGACAGTAACCTGTAGATTGGATAAACTAAGTGTCTATTAACATCACTACATCAGTGACAGATTAACTTATTGCTAATGAACAAGCCAACAGTTTAGGCCTCACCATAGTCTTTTACTCTTTTTATCTTCATTTTAATAATACAGTAACTAAGTTTACTCCCTCCAAACCAGAAAAAGAGCCTTTCTGAAACTCAACAAATATAAAAAATGTGATCTACTTCCATATTTGTCTTTAAACTAATGAGTAATTATTGAATAGTGAGTATTTGTGGCATGACAGAATTTTGGTATTACGTTTGAGCTTAATGCTATTACCAATAGAAGGATTTTTTTTATTTATCTTTTTTAAATATGGAATAGTTGATAGTGTGATACTCTCTTTTGGAATAGAGGGAGTAATAATCGCATAAGGGAATACAGGAAAGCAGTCAACCTTGTTGGCGTTGGCACAAAATAGAGTTGGAAGCCAACGGCTTTCTCTTGTATCCGTCAACAAGAAAACTGCAGCATGGGAATCAATCAGATCTTGCAGTCGTCTGCAATCCTCAAGCACTTTGTTTTCATCTTGACTGGGAACTGGGTGTCCAGGCATTGGTATAGCCATAACAATGCCTTCCGCCTCCTGAACCAAGAAAATCAATATACTCGAGTTTTACTACCATAAAATTAGGTATAAAAGTTATGGGAAAATTCAATTACCACTGCAGGAAATATTTGCTTGAGACTTTTAACTGCTGCCAAAGCCTTATATTCACCACCATTTAGGCAGTCATCCAATGTATATAGGGACTGACGCAATGGATTTGACATTGACACCTTACCACTGTCAACTAGTGTGATTTTACGGACACCCCAAGCCTGCAGCAAATAGCATAATTTTTAACCCTAAAACAATAAAATAACTGAATAAGCGAACTTTGTCTTAAATATCCAACACTCACCATAAGCATGCGAGCCACCTGGCATCCAAGGGTACCTGCCCCTAGGAGAAGACACTTAGTGGCAGACAACATATTAAGATCTAATGATGGCAAAGCTCGCCATCTCATTAGTTTCAAGTTCAACTCCGCAGCTGATACTGCTAACCTGATATTACATATTTTCCTATAAGGGATCAAGTGCAATACATAATAACATTGGGACAATGAGCCCTCATATCATAATACTAAAAAACATACTTAATCGGATCCATGGAATTTGCAAGACTAATACACCGAGAAACTTTCCCCTTGTTGATTTCCCATCCAACAGCATTAGGAATATGTTGATGATCTTTCCATTCTGAATAAAAATTCATTGAAAAAAATCAGCAAAATAACTGCATAAGAGAGTTCAACCATATAATACATACTAATCCCGAATAGACGTGTTACCGAATTTCTGCCGCTTTACCTTGTGAAACTGATACTATTGCTTCACCAACGAGGGACAAGCCCAAATCAGCAAAACCACGGTTCTCGCGATAGCAGAAAAAGTGAACTTTCTCAAGGTTCCATCTTGAACTCAAGAATGCAATGTAGTTACGAAGAGGCCACCCAGGATTATTTGGATGATGGCAAGGATCGTAAAAACCATAAAGTAACTGCTAGAAACAAACAGTCATATATGTGTGTGTTGTGTGTGTAATTCTGCATTGACAATCAGAAGCTATCCATCCAAACAGCTGATATAGGCATGTAGACTGACCTTATTACCATCACTTCGGCAATTTTCCCAGTCTGTCAGACGCCTAACAGCGGCATGTGAATTTGAATCAATGGACACCAGAAAGAATGGCACATCTGTAACATATTAAATTCTTAAGGTTTTTTATTCAAATTAATGATACAATACCACCATCTAGAACCGACTAACGATATTCTTACTTTTCTTTTTGTGGACTTAAATTATTACTCCCCAATAATTATTAGTAAAATCATACAAAAAAAAATGTGTCACATTCAGACCCAAATTCAAATATCAATATTGTGGTTTGAAAAAAAGGACTCTTAATAGTTATTCTCAGACACAATAAGTTTTAAGAAAACAACAAGTTATTGTAGCAAAAGGGACTTTTACCTGCTGTTGAGCTTGAATTCCGCCACTCATTACAAGCTGCTGATAGAGATTCAGCCTATGCCACAAAGAAGTCATATTGAAATACTAGAGAAATGAACAAAGAATCAAGCAAAATTTCAAAAAAAAATTCACTTCATAGAAATGAATAGAACTTTCAAATTACGAGCACCTCTTCTAGGTTGAACCACTGTGAAGCTGGCTTCAAACTAACTACAGTTGCTGGAGGATCAAGCACCAGCGAAGGGAAAGCGAACCAGTAATGAAACCTCCATTTCTTTAAGTCTGCAAATGATATAAGGAAGAACCTAGATAGAACAGCACTGTCTTCCTCAGCTTTTCCTGAATGAATATCCTCCCAAATCTAATGTCCATTAAAAGTAAATTCGTGATTTTCGATGGCATATATTGAAGGGGAGAAGTCAAAATTAGCCTATTTAATTCCCAAGCTAGTTCGTCAACAGATCAATAAGGTTTAAGGCGTTTTACATCAGTAACAAATTGTTGCAAGGTTAAATAAGACTCTAGAATTTCGGCATGTTTTTGACGGTGCAAGATAGGCTACAAAAATACTCTTCTATCAGTCTATCTAGCTTTATCTATGGAACATTCACCTATGCGTGTGTGTGCGCGCACAAGATAGGCTAGAAAATACTCTTCTATCAGTCTATCTAGCTTTATCTATGGATCATTCACTTATGTGTGTGTGCGTGTGTGTGAGTGTGTGTGCACTACACATGCACACACACATATATGAAAGTACATTTATATATCAAGAATGAGAATTCATGGGCGAAGTACCTTCTTAGCTTCAGTCTTCAGCAAGCTTTGCTTATCAAGGGCATGAAAGCCCTCCAATGTATTTGTGTTGTAAAGAGTACCGGGGATGGAACATCTATTCCTGTTCCCACGGCTAACTGAAGGATCTGATGATTGGTCTACTGGTTCAGATGGCAAAGATTCAGCGAGAAGAGTCAAATGATTTGATACTTGTGAATGTGAGCAAGGTGCGTAGAACCCTGGAGTAATTTCATAGTTAGCAGGGGAAATAAAGCCATTGAAAAATCTGAGAGCACTTATTTCAAAGACAAAACCAGGTTACCTGTTATTGAAATTGGGGATTCATCAATGCCTAATTTGTTGAGCTTCAAAGAAGATAATCTATGCCAAAAGCCCTCATCTACAGCACTTTGGAATAGTGCAAACTGAAGAACAGATCCATTTTCATGTCCGGACATACTTGAAGCTGTAAACTACTTTTTTTTAACTCACGTCCAAACTTGATGATATTCAGCAATATAGTTATCTTCCAGATAATGAAAGCAGACAAATTTAATTTAGTTTGGTGAACATACTAAGTTGACAATTTAAAAAATGAAATTCTCAATTATAATGAAATACACAAGGAATCAGCTTAGATAAATCTTGCGTATAACTCAAGATATTACTGCATTCAACAAAAGCATATTTCCCATCAAGGTTATTCTTTTCCTAAATTGTTTTGGGACTTGCTCATATATATGGAAACAAATACATTCTCCCTAGTTAAATTCTGAGTCGTATGATAACATCTAGGTAGGCCTAGTTGCAACTCGTGAATTCAAAAAATCAAACTTCTTAGAAGTGCAGAGAGAAGAAACACCAAGTCCAAGAACAGCACAAAGTTTAACATAATCAAATTTCTCATAAATGGACACAAAGATCTGGTTTCTCTTTCCACAAATTCCAGATATTAACCTCATTATACGATATGCGAACTTTTTCCATTAGTCTTAGTCCTTGGAATGGTATTGACTCAAGATAGCCTAAGTTACATGGATTCTTCACTTTGCCCAAAGGTATCCCAAGTCTAAGAATTGATGCTCGGACAAGCATACAGGCGTCGACTCTTCATTTTGGGGTAAAAATTAGCAAAATTTAGATCCATATGTGTATAACTCTTCTAGCGCACATTTTCGACTGGACATCCTATACGACTTTATGTAACAAAGACTAGATTATTACTTACACTTGGTGTTATATGTGAACCAGAAAAAATATCTAAAAGATCATCTTTGTCTAACAGATAAAAGATTCTCAAAGTAGCTGAGAAAGACTGTAAAGAATCAATCTTTATCACTTGGAAACTGGGAGAGGGACCGAAGACAAGGGCAGTCCCTAGCTTGCTTAATTTAAGAGGGAAATTGTGTGAAAGTTCCATAAATCCGCACAATTAATGAACCCCAAAAATATCACTAAACATAAAAGATAAATAAATTATGAAACAAAAATCTTACAAATACTGAACAATATGAATTCTTAACACCAAAACCAAAATACACGACAATTAATTAGAATAGTTGAACTTGAATGCTAATTAAACCTTAAACCAGAACATATTCAAATCATCAAACAACTCAGTAGCCAATCAAACTTACAAATCAAATGTTAAAGAAAAATCCATATTAATAACCAATAACTAATACGAGAATCCACAGAGAACCATAAAAAAGGCAAGCATAATATCAAATTTTAGCTCTTTTTCCGGGGTTTTGGTTTTCTTTGGGAGCTCGAAAATCAATGCAAGAACAAATTCAGCATATATATGAATAACAAGACTCACCAGAAACGAACGACGATCTCACTCACTCCAAGATCTTTAACAAGAAGCTCAGCGGTTGATGGTGTCAGATTATGAGGACTTGGGGTGTGACTTTCTCCGTTTCCCAATCTAACTACATTAGTATTATTCGATTTCTACGGAGTTTTTTTTATTTTTAATGGAGTATTTTTCTCCATCAGGAAACGGCAACAAAGCAGTCGTTTCAGTAAAAGAAAAAACTGTTGTTTATTCTCTACCCTTCCCAAAGTTAATATTTTGTCTCTCTCTCTCTCTCTCTCTCTCTTCATTATTTAGTTTTGAATAATAGATAATATTTTTAATTTCTAAAATTACAAGTACATCTTATTGTTTGGGCTAATTTAATTTTTCGTATAACTCAAGTAATCTTTGACTTTAAAATTCATACATATTTGCAATTTAACGAGTATAAAAGTTATTAGGAGTTCGTTCAATTTATTACAGGTTTAATTTATTAGAAGTAAGAGTGCAAACGGTCGATTGTCCCCAAAATATTTACAAAATTATGTGCTAGTAAAACTAGTCAATTTGACATCTAAAATCTTATTTGACCAAATAGGTATATGTTCGTAAAATTCTTGTATTCAACTTAAAAATTGTTTATAACAAAACTTGCTGCTTCACACTTCCCGCCAGTTCACCTTACTGATTGAGTACGCATAAATGCTTTATTTATTTATTAATATTTTTCTCGTTTGAACATTCTCCATTTTTCTAACTGAAAAAAAGAAAAGAAAAGAAAAGAAAGAATATGAGATTAAAAATTAAATATTTTTCACACATTCTTTAAATCATACATTTAAGTAAATTAATTAATCAATGTAATTTTTATTATTTTATATTATTATAAAAAGTCGAAAAATTTAAGTGAAGAAAAAGGGCTAGACTCACGTGTTTGTACGCTTACGGTGAATAAAATTTTTTTGCGCCAAGTATTTAATCCTTGACAACTCATTCAACTTTAAACAGAGCCTAGTCAAAACTAGTAAAAAGGATTTATGAAACATTTTACTAAATATATTATACAGACGTGAATATTCTTTTGCTGCGTTTCCCTTTTAAGTCCTTTAAAAATGAACTTAGCAGCCTCAAATTATACAGGAGCTGAGTGGAAACGAGTTTATTATGAACATACAATCAAAAAGTAACTGGAATAGTTAAACAGATTCCCTTGTAGCATTTGATGGTGCTCCATATACACAAGCAAAGTTGCAACTGGCACCAACTCCATCTTCAATCCCTTTAGAGGTTTACGCTATACAGAATACACATCACCAGATATTGTTGCAGATACAGCTTGAAACTACTTTCATGAAGATGAGCTTTGGGACTCGAAAAAAGAAGTCCTGCGCCTTTTGCTTGGAAGCATTGCTCGTGGTGCATATTCTGTGTATAAAGATATCTTATCCACGATTGAACTTAAAGCCTGACGAACTGAATCCAGAAGGCGCTGATGTTCCATGGCGTTAACATTTTCTCCACCACTCGTGAAAACAAACACATATTTTACTCGCTTTCCCAAGGTTGAAATTTCTGCCTTCACTACATTCAAGTGCAAGACGCTAAGAGCTTGCTTCACCTCAGACAAGAGCTCGGGTTTGTAATCACAACAGAGAGATGCCCGGAAAAAAGCTCCATTTCCAACATTCCCTTCAAGTGGCTCAACTCTCACTTCATCAGTGTCCACCGGAATGAGGAGACCTTTACTGGCTTCTGTTGCAGAATTCTTCAGCTGTTTCACTTGGCAGATTACTTCTGCAAGCAAAGTGGCTTTGTCCATCTATGTACATTATTTGATACAGCGTCGTCAGAAATTTAACCTTTCTTTTTTTTCCTTTGGGAGGGGTGGGTGTGTGAAAAATCAGAAAAATAACGGCACTAATACTATGCGCTTGCACGTGCACACACCATTTAATAGTTATTTACCGTTGACAATGTCAATGAGATTTAGTACCATGTCATTCTATATGTTCTTAAGACAGTTATCCAGTAATACACTTCATATAATTTATCTTTTAAGCCACCAGCCAGCAGGCAGAGAAACTAATCAGAACAATTTTCTCTTTATGAATGAAGATAAATACCATGTATGTGGACCATATCTAGTTTAATTTTCTATTGAAACAGAAATGGAAAAGAAACTTGGGCAAGCAAACTTAAAAAACTCTGGTGTCTTTGCATCCTTGTCAACCTTTTCAAACAAGAAAATGGAAGAAACTATTTTAATGTCCAAAATATCTAATTGTCGCTCAATAATTTAAACTTAGGGAGTATTATATATATTTACATCATCAGTTGGCTTACCCAATCACTTGTCTTATATTTATAACTTAACAAGATAGACCACAATAAAGCATCCATAACAACCAGCTGGTGTGGCAATCAACCATCCATCAATTTAATATACATGTAACCGACTACATGTGAAGTTTGACAATGAATTATGCTATTTATATTAGTTGGTAAACAGCCCCAGGTTCCCAAGATATAATAATATTAGACTACGTAGTATTGTTTTCCTTTTCCTCTCCCTTAAATTAGTAGGCTTTAATCAACAAAGAACCATATGACTCAACTTTACATTTTACTATTTCTTTTCTCCTCATGCTTCAATTTAAGAAAATTGCATGCAAAAAATATATGAAGAGATTAATTAATTTTCCTTTGCATGAAAAAGGTTCAGGCTTTTTTGATTGAATTGGTGCAATTAGATTTGAAATACAGAATCAAACACATTTCAGGATATTTTCATGATTTGAGTAAATTTATAGAAATAACAAGTTACATATATAAGATGTATAAGTTATCACGACAATCATGTTTCCAGAAGGACCTTTTATTTCAAGTAAACTCCATCACCTAAGTTGACAATATAAAATTATTGTTGCTTGATAACACCATCTGTTTGACTTAGACACTTAGTTATACCTAATCTCAAGCGAAAGTCAGCTCTCATAGTTGTATAGGGATGCATGTTTACTCTTAATATTGATAAAGAAATATAACAAATCATATTCACATTTTCGATTACTTTATCATAAAAAAGTAGTTGATTTACTATTTTGGGACAGATTCTAGAAACTATATGGTAAGCACTATCTCTTCTAGTTTCTGACCGTCAAGATGAACTCTTGGGGTGAAGCAACAAACTGCAACTATTCCAATTCTGCTAAGCTAGTTTTAATCGGAAGAGTGATATCGACATCTCTCAAATGGCAGCCACCGGATCACTTCTGATCTCCAAAGGTAACGAATGTCAATCCTTGTCTCTATCAGTCAAGCCACCTAATGTGTTCACGACTCTATACACAAAATCTCAGCTGCCTTAAATAACTTATAAATGAAGACACTAGTACCTACCAAAAGTAAAGAAAGGAGCAAATTCTCACAATTATTCAAGATAATAAATTTAAAAGTTGGTGATCTAGTTAAATCAATTAAGCATGTAGTATCAATGGTAGCATCTGTATACAGAACAGTTGAACAAGATTAAAAATTTCAAAGAGATGATTGTGGTACTAATAGTAGCATTTGTATACCTAAACACTTGATCATGAATCAAAAATTGAAGGAGATGACTCTGGTACTATTGTAACATTTGACATTCGTATACCAAAACATTTAGTCATAATTCATAAATTCAAGAAAATAATGGATTACCTTTCCAGTGCATGGAACAAGTCCACGGAGGGTATCCAAATGAGCATTGATCCTCTCCCTTCTCCTCTTTTCAGCTTCACTATGGTTCTTCAAAGCTGCCACAGCTTTCACCTCTAAATTCCCAGCTTTCTTCTGGTCCAGTTCCATAGGAACCTTCAAAAGCTCCCCTTTCTTCCCATCCAACACCAGAGCCTGCGAATCCGACTGCGACCCACTTCCCAAATTTCCACCTACACTCCCCCAAAACTCATCCACAAATCCAAAATCACTATATCCCAAGTTGGAAGTTGTCGGATTGCAAGAATACCAAGTCATTTCCAATTTGAAGTATCAAATTTTCAATATTTATTACAAAAATGAATCACACAACTTAAATACCGAATTATCACAAAATTATTCAAATATAGATGTTTGACTTTAGGTATATTTATGTAAATTTTGTATGTATGAATCAAGGGTCGAGACCAGGAGGGCGAGTTGTGGGAGCAAACCAGAAAGAAAGCATACGATTTAGAGAAGGAACAGATAAAGAAGTGAAGCTGATTTTGGTCATATCTTCCATTAGGGGTGAGAGTAAAACAAGTGGGATATTAACTGGGGAAGAGATTAATAAGAGAAAATCCACATTTTCTTCTTGATATTCTTGAATTGGAGCATTTCGATGTGTTTTGAGTGGCGGAGAGACTTGAATATGTGTGACCCAGATGAGGAAATCGATGAATATTGAAAGAAAAATGAATCTTTACCCAAGAAAATCTATGTATCTATGGAGAAAATGACAGAGAGAGGGGTTTACAGAGAATTTCAAGAGCTGGGGTTTGGGGTTTGAGACGACTATCACCACATAATTCCAAACTTGCAACCGAGAGAATATAAATATTCAATTATTCATATATATACTCTATTTCTTGCCTTAAGTAAAAATATTAACATTTAAAAATAAAATTTATTTCAAAAAAAATTAATATCTGTATAAATTTTTTCACTATAATATTATATTTTTTTAAATTTATCATTATAATTTTTTTATATAATTTTAATTGGATAATTATAATAAATTTAATAATTTATTTTTATTTTTATATATAATTTTTAATCAAATATATAAAATAAAAAATTATTAAAAATTTAAATGTTATTATTTTTATAAAACCAAAAAAAAAATAATTTAATATAGGATTACAATAGTTGTACTAAAAAAAGTAGCATTGGCCTATTGCGTAGTTTTGACTAGTGCCTACCTTCCATTTTAATATTAAAATCGGGTTTAGTCCTTTCTACTGGTTTTATTTTTGGAAGGAAGACTTCTAGCCTTTTATTTTAATGATAAAAAATATAGATAGCTTTTCCGGATTAAAGAGTCTTCAATCTTACACTCAGTGAATTAAAATTTTAAAAAGTTATTTTTTGAAAGTATATGCGTGAAATTTAATTTATATTTAAAAAATTTAATTGTAAATCATAAAATTGAACCTCAACTAACTCTATATAATTATGTTTATCTTATTATATAGTAATAGAGGATAATTATATAGCAACTGGTAATTGATATTATCAAAAATCGAAGTAATTAATTGATTGATCAACTAAATTATAAGTGTTTTTTTTGTTACATAGAAGGTTAGTGTCTAAAACTCGCACTCTCATTAACTATTTTACAAGATTTTTTTATTAACTCACAAAATTTGAAATCTCGATCTCCTCATACGCTCATCAACTATCTTACAAAATTTTTTTGTTAGCTTACAAGATTTGAAATTTTGACCTCTTCACTTTTGAGAGGAAGTAGTGGATTACTGGTCAAACCAATATTCAAGTCACCAAAAACTGTAAGGTAGTAGTACAAAATCAAATATAACCGGAAAATAAAACATTCAAACATCATGACAATTCCATTACCTGCTTTACAAAACTGTACAAAATGATACATCATGCAGGCTACAACAAACAAACAACACACTAACAAACTTTACAGCATTCTTCAAACTAGTTACATGAAAGATATTACAATTAAATTTCATACAATTATATACAATTGATTCAACAACATATATATCATTCTTCTTTTAACACTTCATGCAATTGGGTATGAAGCATCCATGGCAATACCACACAAACCTTCTTTTGCTGCAACATCTCTTTTCATCATTATATATCCATTCATGCCCCAACTTGCTCCCCATGAGTTCTTCACTAGCCAATACTTGGTTCCATCACTCGTCGCGCCATAGCCAACTGCTGTAACACCATGATCAAGATCAGTACCACACGCGCCACTAAAAACACCAGTCGAATAAAATTGAAAATCATAGCCATAGGCTTCAATGGCTACTGAAACTGGTTGATGTGCCACGGCCTGTAACAAGGCATTTTCGTTGTTTTTTGGGACGTTTTCGTATGCTGTTATTTTGGCTGCTGCTGCTGTTGTGATTTTCTTGCAAGTGCCTTGTTGTCCTGTGTAAGGGTAGTTTTGTTCTGTGGTGAGGCCTTTTTTTTGTTGGATGAATTTGAAAGCGTTTTCCATTAGGCCGCCTTCACAACCTTCGTCCTCCCCGTTGATGTCACAGTCTACAACTTCTTGTTCAGATAGAGATACGAGGTTGCCTTTTGAGATTTGGTTGATGCCTTCCATTGCTGCAACTGCTGAAAATGCCCAACAACAACCTGCAACATGTATTTATAGAAAGTAGAGTTGTAAAAAATGTTCAAAAAGTTTACCCTTAGCGGTAATTAGTGAAACATTTAGTCCTCGGCCTAACCAAAAATTTTTAAGACAGGGAGATATATATATGAGAATCAAACATGAAATATTTTGGACTATGAAGTCGCATATGAGTGTCAATACATCACTATCTTAGTGAAGAGTAATTATAGATAAACAAAAGTAGTTGAAGTTAGAGATTAGTTGGACTTAAGTGTCGAACACGGTCCACGACTTATCAGGTACACAAAGGATTAGCGGAGTTATTGAGGGGCATAAAAGGAAACGAGAAAGATGACTGAATAATGATGTATTGATGACTGATTGATCAATAAAGTTTGTTAATTGTGGATTTAGTTAATTATTAGACAAACTAGCTTATTCTTGTGATGTTATTATGTACATAAATAAAAACCTTAAAAACGTAGAGACAAGGATAATGACTTTTGAGACGCACTGTTTTATATGGGACAAGTTAATATAGACTTTTAATTGATAGACAAATATCCAATTGTTTTCAAATATGTTTGATTCAAATTTACTTGTTACATGAATAGTGAGATTCATGGATATATACTTGAAAAGTGACATAAATATCTTACATCTTAAATATTTTATATATATCTTATTTTCAGGTATTACGAGAATAAAACTTAAACCTATAGACACGATAAATAGACAACTAAATTGGTTATAAGTGAGTAAGGAATAATTATTTAATGAGTAAAATTGTTATCGATTATTTCATTGAGTAACTCAGCTGTCAAATATATTTCGAAAGTAAATAATAATACGCGGTTAATAAATTGCAAATTCGAAGACATGTATACTGACCACACTGGCCTTGATCCTTCACGGGTGTGACAGCACCTTTCTTACGCCAATCCATAACAGATGGAACAACGCTTACATTTCCATATCTAAACGATAATTTTCCAGCTGCAGGCATCAACCTATAATTTGCTTGCCTCTTATAACCATTATGAGAAGCTCGAAACTCCTCATTAGTAAGGTCTGCAAATTTATTAACACCTAGTTTATACCCTCTCTCCTCACCTCCATTAAAAGCCTCTATTCGCTCAACGTTTTCTTTGAATATCTTGAACCTCATCTCCTTCTCCACCGCGTCCTTGTAGACGCGGCCGTGACGAGCAATCCACTGCTCATGCATTTGCTGAAGCACGGATTGCTCAGGGAGAAGGCGAGACGACGAAGCTCGAAAGGCTAAAAGTAGAGCTGAGGTGAAGATGAGTAGGGTGAAGGATTGGCATTGGGAAGTGTAAGAAGCCATGGTAAGTAATTAGAAGGAAGGATATATGAGTTGATGCATGTATTGATTCAGTGAGCTTGTTTAGTAAGTTATGCATGGCTAGGTTTTATAGGAGAATTATGAGTAGATTCTGTACGTAACAACTTCTAATAAAAGTGATGGATAGAGACTTGGCTGCTTTAGCTACGTGCCTTGTAAAATGTTCTGATTTAGACCCCCCCTTAAACATGCATATATATGTGGAACACAATCACTTATTTAGTCACCTTGATATAATCAACATTTTAAATTTATATATTTTATAATATTTCACTTCAAAACTATTAAAAATTAAATATTTCATATTAATTTTAAATTATAAAATTTCACAAACCTAATTAAATTTTGACGTGGATTTAACTGGACTTGATTAATAAAAAAGTGAATGCTACAATGCTACGTAAAAGAATTGCTAAATGCAAATTCATTATGTTGAAGTTTTATATATGTATCTATATATATGAATCTGATGGTTGAAGATATTGTGGTGGTTTTTAAAATCGCAATTTCTATTGGTATATATATACATCAAAGTGAGTACGTAAACCAAGTTTAACTGCATGTACAACAGGGAAGAGGGAAAAATGATTAACTGATGACTATTTTACATGCCAGTTTCAAATTGGCTATTCAACTCTTTTTTTTTTTCTTCAACCGAGTGATTGTATCCAACTTACATTATCAATTAAATATATTTTATTATATCTGTTAAAATTATTAACAAAACTTTTCAACTTGACAATCAATTAATGATATGGATCTTGACCTTACTTACATGGAATGAGACCTGCGGACTAATTACTTAAAAAAACCTCTAAATGAAAATTATTTATAGATAATCACCAAACTTTAAATACATAAACATCTGCAAACTTTAAAATAAAAAAAAATGAAGATTAGCTCAATCATCTTCTTTGTTCATTGCCATCCTCGTCAAATTTCAGATCCACTGTCTTCCTACTATTTCAGCTCATCACCCCCACAAACAATCTTTCGGATCTTAATTTTACCAAGCAGTTATCCACCGATGATATTTTATATTATTAATTATATAAGTATTATAGAAATTGTTATTATTATATATTTATTATTATTTATAATAATAATATTTTATATTATTATTTATATAGTTATTATTGATATTCTTATTATTATATAGTTATTATTATTTATGGTAATGATATTTTATATTATTATTTATATAGTTATTATAGAGATTCTTATTATTATATAGTTATTATTATTTATGGTAATGATATTTTATATTATTATTTATATAGTTATTATAGAGATTTTGATTATTATATAGTTATTATATGTACATATGTGCAGTTATCCACTGATGAACAATTATCTACTGATGAGCAAATATCAACCGAAATGCAAATATCCACCGATGAGCAATTATCCACTAATGAGTAGTTATCCACCGAAGGTATACAACAGTTGTAATAGAGAACTATCTGCGTGACCTTTTTTTATTGGTCAATAAAGTATTATAAAATATTATTTATAGAGCACAACCGTAATAGTAACGTGAATTGTTTAAAATTTAAATCATATCCACGATAACTAACACATATGACCCTTTCTTATTGGTCCATACAATATTATTTATAGATCATAACAGTAATAATGGCTTGAATTGTTTGAAAAGAAATTTAAATCATATCCATGACGGCCAACACACGTGACCCTTTTTTATTGGTCTATAAAGTATTTTATTTATAAACCACAACAGTAATAGTGACGTGGATTGTTTGAAATTTAAAATCATATTCATGACAGCCAACACACGTGGCCTTTTCTTATTTGTCCACAAAGTATTATAAAATATTATTTGTAGACCACAACAATAATAGTGTGCATGAATTATTTAAAATTTAAATCATATTCGTCTCTAATAAGGGTGTGAATCTGGCTTAAATGTTTCAAATATTTTAACTACACTTTTATTAGTGGCATATATAAATTATCTCCATTTTAATCACAATCATTAAATTATCTAATTAATGACTGAGATTGAATTAGTTAATATTATTATCACACAAGTTTGGCTGTTTTTAATTGGAAAGCTTGATTAAAAATATAAGAGTTGAAACTATATAAATACATAATGAATTATTAATTTTAGAAGAGACTATTAATAGCACTGTTTGGAGGAAGTAAAATTAATCACGTTAGCCAAAAAGATAGCGTGGCATATATGTGTAAACTCTCAGAGTTTCCGTCCAGCACATCTCATTCCCCAGCCCTACTGTTGATGTCCATTGATTATTTTTTTTTTGTTGTTGCATGCATGACCAAAACTTATGCAAACCTTTTGGTAAATTACTTCTGATCCACTCCACAAACACATAATTGCTTCTTTCGGACCACCCCCACCCCAACATTTTCTTTAATTACATAGGAGATCGATTAAATGCACTGTTTTAAAAATCTTGATCCGATTAATCGTCGTTAAAATGTCTAACACCTAAAATCACCTTATACTCGTTTAATTCTAACTAATTCTGTATAATACTTGTCGCCAAAATGTCTAACACCTAAGATCACCTTATACTCGTCTAATTCTAACTAATTCTATGTAATACTTGTCCCAGATCTGCTTAACATTTTTCATAGTTTAAATTAAATGAATTTGAAAAAATGATCAAGGATCAGATAGTAGTAGAACATTCATACAATTCTATTATTACTTTAAAGTTTAAATTTACGATACTTCAATTTTCACATCTGTCCTATTTCAATAAAAATAAGGAGAAAAAAAAAATCTTCGGCATATATTATAACATGCCATATTTAAGCAAAATAATATCAAATTGGTTATATCAATCTAATTTGCCTAAACATATCGATATATTGCTAGAATCCTTACGTACAAATAGCTCAAGAGATGACAATAAATATATAACGTTTTGAAAAAAATTCATTTTATGATCTAAAAATAAGGGTACATAATTTTTTTTTGTTGATATTTTTCATTGTTTTTATAATTGAAGTGATTTAATTTGAATTTGCATGTAGAGGTATTTTGTATATAGATTAATGAATGAGAAGTCTCTTACTTGCACGGATTCCAACAAGCTGCCATTTCATTTTGAAATGGACCTCCAAAGCCAGTACAAATTTGCTTAGTGCAGATACTAGATTCTTGATATTTTTAATGTTTCTCTGAAGTGATCTTACTAGAATCTTATTACGTCTTATGAAAGTAACTAATTATTTGTTGATTCCCTCATAATGATGTTCAAAATAATTGAGTTAAGCTCACCCGTTATGTACATTGACAAATAGTCAATATACGTTTACATTATATCCAATCCCTTCAATGACTTAGTTTTGTTTAATTGTAAAAAAGTAAACAATTTAATGAGTCATGAAAGATTTCATCGAATTCATCCTAATTTTTTTTTATCGGAATCGGTCAGATATTCAGCTTAATACCGTGTTTACCCTTTTAAATTATAATGAATATTTTCAATTACGATAACTTATATGTATCATAAAACGATAAAAGTACAGTATTATATTCGAACTCTCAATCTAATAATAAAACATATTGCTTAATCTTATAAATTGACTTAACTTTAGTTATGAATAGTTATTGAAGAACAAGCTGGCTGGATGCTCTTACGACTAATTGGCCCACAATCTAATTCGAACTATAAAGATGAGCTTTGTTTATTTAATGTGGCTTATTAATTTATTTGATCGTGGAAATTTTAAATTCAATCAAAATTTATTTAGTTTTAATTACTGCTAGTAATAGTCTATGATAGTCTACGTCATAGTCTCATAGATACAAATTCTATAATTCTAAAACTTCGATATTATGCATCACTACATTAATTCTAACAAAGGTTATTTTATCAAATTAAAATGTATCTATTTCTTTTTTTCAAAAATCGATGAACTTTATTATAACTGACATAAGCCCAGAGGACCGGCCCAAAGAGGAATAAGCCAGGCCCATATATAGTCCGTAACGTTGTCCGAAAGTCCGAAACCTAATATGATTCCAGCGAACCTTAAAATTTCCCGTTCTTTTTTGATTTCATCTTCAAAATTGAGCGATGTTTCCAAAACCCTAATTCTCTGATCTTCCGGTCGGAGCTTCAACGCAATGGAAGGGTCATCCCCTTGCCAACATTGCGGTAGAAAATCTCTGATCTCGGACTTTGATTCGGGCAATTTGATCTGTACATCGTGCGGCGTCGTTCAGGACTACAACAATTTCGAAGCTCACATCGGCGGCATCCATGGCCCCACCGGAACTTCCGTCCGAGTCGGCACCTCCGGTTCCGGTAACAACTACTCCTACAAAGAAACCAAGGTTTATAAAGCTCGAAATTTGATTGGAGATTTGTTGTATAAATTGAATTTCTCTGCTTCTAGGTCGGATGAAGTTACAAATATGATTGAAACTATTACAAATGGTGAATATGGTCAGGGAGATTGGTTTCCGGTGTTTATTGGTGCGTGTGCTTATGTTGTTATGCGTAAAGATAGTAAGCCTTTGCCGATGACTGAGGTGGCTGCTTTGATTAGTTGTGATGTTCATGAATTGGGTCGGATGGTTTCACGGGTTGTTGATTTTCTCGAGTTGAAATTACCCGAGCTTGATATTGTTAGTTTGTATGAGTACGCAATTCGGAATAGCCCGAGCTTTAATATGATTGAAACGGATAAGATGGACAGGATGGTGAAACAAGGGGTATTTTTGGTGCAGTGTTTGGTAAAGTGGTATTTGACGACTGGGAGGAGGCCGGTTCCGGTGGTGGTGGCGGTTTTGGTGTTTCTCGGGCAGTTGAATGAAGTTGATGTTAAAATTGAGGATGTGGCGAGGGAATTGAATGTGGCTGTTGTTACGTGTAGGTTGAGATATAAGGAGTTGTTAGAGAGGCTTGTGGATGTTGCAAAAGCATTGCCGTGGGGAAAGGATGTTACGGTTAAGAATATTGTGAAGAATGCACCGTTTGTGATTCAGTATATGGAGATGAAGTCTATGGATAAGGATGAAAAAGGGGTGAAGAGATTAGCTAATTTTAGATTTGACGTGGATGATTTTGTTGGTGATTGTTTGAAGGAAAGAGTTGATTGTTTGTCAGATCCGTACGGACCTTATGAGGGTGAAAATAACTGCGACTATTTTGAGGCAGACCGGTCACGATGTTTGAATGTCGACAATCCAGAGAAGCTAAACATTTCTCCTGAATGTTTGTCGATGATTTATTCCAAGTTCATGGATGAAGTTTCTGATTTAAAATCAAAGGGTGGAGGTGTCAAGGGAAATAAAAGTAGAAGGAAGAGAAATGTTGACTTTGTTGCTTGTACAGACTGGTGGAAAGGAAAGTCGGAACTCAGCAAGAAACTTCTTATTCATAAATTATTGGAGAAAGATGTAGGGTTGGAAGCAATGCCTCCTTCTTATATTAGTGGGTGCTTGGCATACCAGAGAAGGAGAGAAAAAATTGAGGCAGCTAAGATTCGTATTGACAATATTATGTGTCCATCAAGTGCTAGTTTGGGTTATAAAGATGACCTCTGGCTTGCAAAATGTGCAACAAATGGAAAGAAAAGAAGGAAAGTGAAAGTAGATATTGACTGGGAGGATTTCATAATCGAAACTCTCCTCCTCCATCAGGTGACGGAAGACGAAATTGAGAAGGGGCATTATAAAGCCTTGCTGGACTTGCATGTCTTTAACTCAGGGTGTTTGTGATAACTTGAGAGCTATGAAGATCTTTAGAAGTAATCTACTTGAATGCATTTATTACTGCTCAACTGGAAAGGCTTTTTGCAGCAACCTGAATGCAGGTGATTGACGGAGATTGCTTGATTTTTTGGTCCATTTGTAAATCCAAATAGGATTTACCAATTTTTGTCACCCAAAAGGAAGTGTAATTTGAAATTTTGAATATAATATAAAGAGATCTATATTGAAGGGTTATTTTTTCTTCAACAAGCTCTCCTATTGTTCTATGTTTTTAGTTACTCTGTTTTATTCATTATATCTAGGTATAGGACATATACCGTTTGTGTTAATAGTCTAAGCACAACTGCTAGATGAGGACATTATATCAACATCCACAGGTCAAGAGTTTGAGAATAGATGATAACTGGACCTATCATTTCGTAGAAAACAAAAAGAGCAAAGATAAACGAACATATCTTTGCTGCACAATATGAGAACATGGTGTGAAACTATGTAACGATGGATAGTCGAAGAAGTCTACTTGGTAAAAGAAACTAAACAACTAAACATGATGTCATTGCATTCCTGTGAACATAAAGTTAGTCTATTTCAATCTCTGACGCAAACAACATATTTGATTTAGTCATGATACAAACAGGATTTTTTAGAGTATGAATACTCAAATTCATGATGAATTTTCAACAAAATAAGAAGCCGTTACATATTTAGGGAGTTTTATAAAAAGAAATATATACTATTTTGAATATGATTCTTATAAATGGAGGCAAAAATATTTGGGTCTGTATCAGTTTCTGTGCATGCACCTATGATTCTCTGAGTGTGGCTTACTTTCTGCTTTTCATTTGGTAGAGTTTGTAATTAGACTTGCAATATATATTGAAATGCTGAATCTTTTTATGCAAATTCAAGTGATGGGAAGGCATCTTGGGTGGATTTGTTGGAAATTCCAAGCTCAGTTAAGAATAACTTGTTATATCGTGTTAGACATTGATAAAGGGGTGTTTTGAGATCAATTGATCCTCTACAAACAGGCACGAAAGCTTTTGACATCCTATTTATAGATGTGCTTGACTTATTTATGCATCACCATGGTGTAGACACCTACCATTGTTGGGGGAAACTGTCAACTTTGAACTCTTGTTTGAAGGGATTCTCCGTCTGTCTGCAGGTTGTTGGTGCAAGTATTGTGATCATCTCTAATTGAGTGAAAATATCAAGGATTGGGATTCATAAGGTGTTATTCTGTTAATTGAAAATAGTTTCTTTCAGAACAGGTTATTTTCTAATATACGCTGCGTTTATCAATTTTCCTTTTGGAACATTTGAAATTCAATATATTCTGTTTGAACACAATATGGGGAGAATTGATCGTATCAAATTAATAAGATCAAGGAAAACTGAATCTTCTCTGAAACATTTCAACTTACTAGTCAAATGTAATATACATTTTAACATTTTACATAACTCTTCATTCCCATGGTATGGTACATAACTGGTAGTTTTATTTGCCGTATTTCTTGAGAAAGGGGAAATCTTAAATGGCGAAACAGGCGAGTAACAAACAGAGTATTTGCCACTTCAAGTACGTTGCAGATTACAAATGGCTGCTTGTATTACTGGCCAGCCGCAAATGCTTCCACTGGGAAAGTTTTGGTTATGCCAGCAAAACTCTTGAATTGAATCTTTCCGGTGGAGGAGTCAAGAATTATCTCACCTACAGGAGGCCAGAGCATGAGCTCCTTAGCCGTCACTCCCTTAAGATTCTTGATTTTCTTCTTCTCAATATATCCAGTTATTTCAGTGTCATAACTAACAAATTTGCTTATCATCTCAATGTTGTGTTCGACCTTATTCGTTTGCAGGATCCACATGTAGCCTGTGCTCCTTACGAAACCTACATCGATCACTTCAGCAAGAGGCAGAAGTCCCAGTGGTAGCTCAAACCCTTTAAGAAGCTCACTTGCCAGATTCATTCCCTCTTGATGACCCTTCATGACAGTACCTCCTTCCTTTTGTGTCATGTTAGTAGATGCTACACTTGTTTGCGCGAGATAAACCTTCAGGATATCGAAGTTGTATTTTTATATTGAGTGGATACACAATAAGACAATCCACTAGAAAAATCAAGGTTAGCAATTTTGTTTGAACCACCATTGTACAAACAATTCTCTTTGTTGTGTTCTTCATTCTCATACAAATCCACATGTTCTGCAGCATATTCTCCATCAAATGTACATCATTATACTAGACAAATCTATTGGAAAAATTAAGACTAGCCAATTTTCTCTAACATCAAAATCTAAGCTTGTTTTGTTTATTTGCTCTCCATCTTGTATAGATATTGTTGTTATTATTCTTTCTACTAACTTCTTATGTACAAGAGAATTGTACCTTTAAAGGTGATACTGACGTGCTGTTCATATGACATGATGTTTGGACAATAATTATTTTTTTTAAGCCAATTACTTGACTTAGAATTCTTTCTACTATGCTTGTTAAAAATTAAAATTAGTCGGATCTCAGTATTATCATTCACAATATATCAATTACATAATGCTATGCTAAGGTTTGTAGTTTCTACAAGAGTGAAATTTATACGTCCTGTAACAAATTGCAAAATGGACAGCTTGGAGAACTCATCATCTAAATTGTTTTAAACTTTCGATATTTTTCAACCCCTCAAACTGTGGCATCATCAGAGTTGAAGTAATTTGATTTTGATTGAACTGCTTGCTCCGGTAATTTCTCATTTATAGAGAAAAAATTTTTGTTTAATTGCAACTGTGTCCTAAAGAATATGAAAAAAATCATAATATGCTTGAAAAAGTCAATAAGGGGTTTCTTATATGGACATAGCTAGAGTGTGTACAACAGTCTAAGCATCTTCAGATTTTGTGCAAGCCACTTACAGAGGAAGTAACCTTAGTTCTTAAGTTCTGGCAAGGTTGCAAGCTAGCTAGCAACAGCCAATGGCTGACACTGCAAGCATCGTCATTCCACCAACATTTCTTTTCTGTGCGCGCGCGGGGACAACAGTCAAAGATTCTAAGTGGACCATTTCCTTTATACCAGTTATTTTATGCTTATGTATATACATGATATCCGCCGGCCCCGTTTTATTTGGTTGCTCTTTTCTTTAAGGGAACATTTACAACTTGCATAGATATTTTATGGAGGGTTGATATTTTGTTATTTTGCAATACATAAGCAAAAACGCATCAGCTTAGTCTTGAGGAGTCCTTATCAATTGCAGATGATCCGCTCCTTTGTTTTTCTCATTTCTTGTTTCAAAAAACTTTTTGCTCATAGATCTTGCTACTTTTATGTCAAAGTCGTATATTTGAATTGAGTTATCTTGCATGGTAGCAGGTATATATTGGCATCATTATTTAACTCTTTTTTGTCTAATTATCTGATATTTGTTAGTCCAAAAGTCTTGATTAATTTGAATCAAGTCAGACAAGACCTCGTGAACTAAATAAAGATGAAATTTCTCCAACGAACACATATTTTATCATAAATTTTAAACTTAAGAACTGACCTCCCTCGAACCTATAGGCCTCAACATTATTTATCTGTTGTCTAATATATCTAGTAATCGTTAGTTCACAAGTCTTGATTCCTAATAAACACATTTTATCATAAATTTTGAACTTGAGAATCGATCTCGAATCCTCAACATTATTTAGACGTAAGATATATTATCCCAAGGGGTCATATCCAGCAGAAAAACACCCACCACATTTAAGCTTAGTTTTATATATAATCATTTAAGTTAATAATCGTCTTCAGGACTCTATCATAACATATTTACAAAATCTCTCTATGTTACATGTATCGGTCTTCGAGGAATACGTGGCCAAATTTAATTGGATGACTTTCACAAGATGACTTTCACAAGTTGCATTTTCTTAAGTTCAAAGATCAGGGTCTGCAAAAGCATTGGAGAGAAAAATCCATATAAATTCACACCATTTCTTTGTGCTTTGTTTGCTTTAGGGACCTTCCCACAGAAAGTTTCCTGGAAAAAAAAAATAGTGGGTTCGGACCATTTTCATATTATTATTCTTTCTTATCTTATCTCAACTTCTCTCCTTCTTATGTATATGATATGACGTTTTTATTTATAAATAAAAAGGGGAGACTTGTTGAGAAAATGTGTATATATATGCCTTGTTTTCCATGTATCTTTACATATTAACTACTTTTCTTGGATATTTCAGGATATTTTCTCTTCATTCCGAGGTTTCATCATGTCATCTGTAAGTCTGTAATATCTCTGCATTTGCACTTTTGTGTGTGTGTGCGTGTGTGTTTTTTTTGCACGATCATCGAGTACAAGAACTGCATGCATGAACTATAAATAAATTACTACTACATATGTAGCAGAATTATTTATTTGTTATTTTTGTATCTTGAAATTTGAGTCTTCAAGTTCGTAATAAAAGTTAAAAGTGAAAAGAGAGAACTTTTCGCCTTTTCATGTGAAGTCATATTTCAATATAATTCTTTAAATAACAATTATATATTCACTTTTTCAATAAAAAAAAACATTTTCATTGATAAGGCATAAATTATACTTAAAGGTTTAATTAACTTGTCGATACATTAGAAAGTTTGTAGATACAACTTAACTTCTAATTCAGTTCTTGCTCTCATGAGGCACAATTTTAAGATACAGTTTATTAAAATGAAATTTTGCTTTATCAAACAAAATATAATGAAGTATATATTACTATATCACTTCATTAAAGAGCCAAATCCCCTCAACATATTATAGGGCTCTGAGGGGTCATCAATTTCTGCATAATTTTGTATAGTTTAATAATTTAAACCTTCTCATAATTATAGTGGGGTTTTTCTTGGTTACTAACTTAATATTTTTTGATAATAATGACCAAAAATAGCTGGCAAGTATGGGTTTCAAGTTAATTATCTTTCTTTATTCAGATTGTGGAACTGATGGTGCACATGGATTGTCCTGGATGTGAAAGCAAGATTAAGAAAGCTCTTGAAAGGCTAGATGGTACATAGCAAATTTCACTCAAGGATTATTATTTTTAATATTTATGTGGTACATACATACATATATACAGATACATACACGAGTGATGATAGTAGTAACATTCCACTGTTCTGTACAACATAAAGATTTTTATTAGACTTTTTTCTTTCTGATCGACAAAATCCCTCAAAAAATTTAATCAAATTCTCACCTTACTCAATTCTCTCTCACTGCCCGCTGCAACTGACAACAACCTTAGACCACCTATAATTACCAATTACACCATTCAGTCATAACCTTACTAATGATTTTCATATCATAACCTCACTAATGATTTTCATATCATAACCTTGCTAATGATTTTCATCTGACAATATTTGTATGTTGTAGGAGTTGATAATGTTGACATAGACATGGGCATGCAAAAAGTAACAGTCATGGGATGTGCTGATCAAGAACGGGTTCTCAAGACAGCAAGGAGGAATGGAAGACAAGCTGAGCTCTGGCCATTTCCACACAATCCAGAATACCAGGATATCAACCAGTTCTATAATTATGATCAGTACCAACGTCAGAGCGATCCGACAACGTACTTTCACTCCGACCCCACCGCGACAAATTCATCGTACAACTATTATGAGCTTGGTACAAATTCATCGTACAACTATTATGAGCATGGTTATAATGGACATGAAGAACATGGTTATTATCATCGGCAGCCACCTTACTCATCAGCTATTATGGATCAAGAGGCCAGTGCCCTTTTTAGTGATGAAAATAGTAATGCTTGTGCTATAATGTGATGATGATTGATCACTGAGAAGAAAAGAAAAGAAACTTTTATTTGTGTTTTTTTTTCTTTTTTTAGAATTTACAGTATTTTGAAAAGTTTCTGTCAGTTATTAAGTATTTTGTTGTAAATTGTAATATATTGTTCTGTATTATTTATAAAAGAATGTTGGACTTGCAATTATTTGACTTTCATGTGATTTATATTTGTCCCCCTCATCAATTGGAAGCAACCTTGTACGCGTTTATAAGTGTTGAGTACATATCACAATTGACAAAGCAACAGCTAATTAGCTGCGACTACGAATATAAAGACTACTACATGTACAGATATAAATAAAGAGACAGGAAATTCATCTTCTTAGTAATGTTTTTAGATACTCACTTTTCTATTTAACTAGTTGCAATTATGTTTTGTATAGAATTAATGTAAACTTTAGATATCGTTTTGTAGACATTAAAAACTAGGTAATTACTTGGTATGTGATATTACAATAAGCCACAAGGGCCATTTTCCTCTCCATTTTCAAAATCTAAGTAATTAACTAGACTCATTTCTAAACTCAAAATTGGTTTAAGATCACTTAATTTTGATTTAAAACAATAGATGAATTGATCCTATTAATGATTATAGTATTATTTTTAGATTTTAAAAGTATCACATCAATTTTGAGTGTCCAAATGAATTATATTGACCACATATATATTTAAAATAGTAAAAAGAGTATTTTCCTATAATATTGTAGTGCTATCTTTCTTTTCATATCTATGGTATATTCTTGGGGTAAACCGTATACTTTTGTTCTGGTTGCTATTTTAAGTCTTTATTTATAAGAAGATTCAAACAACTTGCCAAGATATGTATAATGTGAAAAGCAAATAGATTATTCTTTTGTAGTCACTATTATACCAAATTATATATATATATAGACACACACACACACATCTAATGTGAAAGGCAAATAGATTATTCTTTTGTAGTCACTATTATACCAAATTATTGGACATTTGCTTCATATATATTTGCTTAATTTCAAAGAAACTTCTGGGCGAATCCATACATATCGTCACGTCAATGAGATCATGGATTGGAACGCTCACTTCGTTTTGCAAATTTTGCTTAATTAAATTTGTAAAATTTTAATATCATCCCGTCTAAATTAAATAAATTCTGATTTGTATGAAATGTTTTTTTTAATAAAAAGAAATTGTTCGGATAAACTTTGATTAGTTTGTATATTTTAAGCTACTTCAGTTAGATGCAAGTTTTATAATCGTATTTGAATATAGAATTTTTATCAAAATAGTAAAATAAAATTATCTCTAATTTTAGAATAAAATTAATTGTGAGAAATTAAAATTTTGTAATGAGAATAATTTCTTACCTCTTGTTAAAGAGTTATAAATTTTTAAGAAATTTGTTAGGAATGTGTTAAATGTATTGTATGCAAATAATTGTTGAGTAAGTAAATGCACAAACTTATAACTAAACTTGGGATTATGCAATCAAAACATTAGTGGATTACCCACTAATGGAATGTAACAAACTTGCAGCAAATTGTGGTCCAAATAGCACTATGCGTGCAAAAGAAATTCAAATAATCCAAGAGTCTCTTAATGAGACAAAATATACTTGGTACTAACAATTATCGGAGGAAATTGTACAAAAATCTCCTATAAAAATTACACTCAATTTCTACAGCTGTCACAAAAATTACATTCAGTAAAATTAGCAAAAATTCATAGGAACTTTTAGAGAAAAAGAAAATGTGGATTTTGAGCTAGATAAAGCACTTCAAGACTCACACTTTTGAGGTAATCTTCTGAACTTTTACTTTTGATTTTGTTCAATGTTAAAACATGTTAAAAATATACATGTGATAGGGAGCACAACACTACCACTTGCATTTTTTGGATCTGTAGATTATTTTATATATTTTTTCCTAGTTGGTTTATTCACTAGTTTATTTCTGGGAAATCTGGAAATATGTATGAATAACAAGAATACATGATACATTTGACCAACTTTGACTGATAAATTTTCCATCCATAGTATTACCAAAACCGAAATTTCCCGGCGAACTTGAACGAAGGGAGTGGATGGGTGACGATGACGAGTCGTTGAGAACAAAGAGTGAGGAGACGACCATCGATGGCAAGTTCACATACAAAATGTTAACTCTTAGTGTTTCTTAAATTTATTCTTTTGGGTATTTGTCAAGCATAAATCGTTTATTTTAATTGAGTTTATATTTTACAGGGTGTTATGACCCGAAAGCCTAATCGTTTGAAAGAGAAAAAAGAAAGATGGATGAGTATTGAGTTTTTTCTCGTTTTACTGTGGATGACATACCAAGAAAAAAAGCGTATTAAGAATTTGAAAATCATTTTCAATTTGTAATATGTCTTTCGTTGCTACATAAGATTTTACATTATGGGTCTATAATAACTAATTCTTATTACTTTACTTAACTGATAATGCACATTATTTACTATTATTTGCGTTAATTTTTCTATCTTTTCCCTATGGTTTGCGTATAATTGGTGGATTCTAACAATATTTTGTATTCTTGGTGGTTAATTGAAGGTTGAAGACAAATGAAGTTTAAAATGGAGATTTATGCATTAAAAGTTCAAGTCTTTAAAGTAAAAAACTTAAGGAATTTAAAAAAAAATGATACAAGATACCAAAAGACTTTGTTTCATTGAGCGTGGGCACATCTTATACATTATGCAAAAAATTAAAAGACATGAAAGATTAGAAGACTTTTGTGCGTGAATTAGTGGGAAAAATTATAAGGAAGTTAGGATTCTTATTTTATTTTTTTTTTCTTTTTAGGAAAGATTTATGTAGGCCTTCCTATTAGAAATAGGAAAAGAGTGTATATATATCAGGAGACTCTCCTTAGAGAGATGAGATATCACGTATTTTTTCTTTTCTAGTGTTGTTTTCTATGACTATGAACAACGAACTCCATTAAAGTCGAGCAAAAAATTTTCAAGGTTTTGATTAAATCGAATTGTGAGATTTCTTTGTTCTTATTCTCTTCATCTTTTTAAGAGTATTTATTTATTCTCCATGCTCTCTTGTTATTATTATTTTGATTAGTTGAATAAGATGCATATTATTTAATTGACAAATAACATAGTGTTAATTAAATATCAAATATGTAATTGTTTGATTAATTCTAATATTAGTAGCAATTGACAACGTTGATTATGAACAAGTTTTTGATTGTTGTTATGGGAATATTTAATCTAATTTAAATAAACCAAGATTTTGAGTTTGATAATTAGAATGACTATCACTAAATTAAATCTCAAAAGTTTGTTTGAGGTTGTTTAGTTGATAAGAAAAGTAGTTAAAGGGCTTATTTTGATTATCGGAAAAGTAAGGAAAAATTAGTTGTTAGAGTTTGATAACAATTAGAACCAATTTACTTGTGAATATGAAGTGTCTTTTGTGTCATTAATCGATTTACGAAAAGTCAAAATTGAGATTACCTTTGGCTAGATTATTTTACATTCTTGATTACTCTTCATTATTTGTTTTCATTGTTTTGTTAGGGTTAATAAAGAAAATTTTCCTATTTATTTATATTGATTATTTAGAAATAAATCTTGTCTAATTTCTGTGAATTCGACCTTGATTATCGCTATTTATAAATAGTTTTGAGTTAAAAATATTTTGTTAATTTCGACACCCATCATCATTAACTCTTGTGAATGAATGAATGTGTAAAATCTGTTTTTCTGCTTATTAACAGCACACTCGCCACAGTATAAAATTATGAAGCTGTCACGTTAATACTACCGACTATAATGTAATAAAAAAAGATGAGCGCAATATGAATTAATGGTTTATTACTACTGGGAAAAATTATATAAATGAATATTGGCAATTTTGACCCATACATAACCCTAGATTGCTTATCATCAGGTAATCAAGAGAATGCAGAAGCTACATGTATAAATTATAACGGTGGAAAATTCATTATTCCCCAAAATTATGTCGCCCAACTATTCTACGTAAAATATATAAATATGATAACACAATTATTATTACATGATGTATCAAATATAAAAACACACAAAATGTCCTTATCTTCGATGGATCTCTTTTCTTAAATTCTACCAAACAAGTCTATTAATTTTGAATTTTTAAGTTCTAAAATATGTTGAGTATTGACTTGTGAGTCCTCTTACCAACTGTATTGCCAATTGATGTTTACTCCTTTTTTTAACAATAGAATGCTAATGAGTGAGTTGTTCTTCATGGAAATAGAAGCATTAATCAGAATTTACGCCTTATCTTTAGGGCAGGCAGTCTTGTATCCCCATCTTCCGCTACATTGCGTAATTAAAAATAAAAATAAAAATAAAAATAAAAATAAAATCAACTTAAAAAATCTCAAACTATTTTCAGAAACCACAGGTAATCTAAAATCTTAATCATTAACGATACAAGTTTCTCACGTAACAAACCAAAAAAATAAACCAATAACTAGAAAATGCAAATAATAGTTAAACTCACACACACAATAACCGAAAAGCTATAAATCTCACATAAAAGAGAGACAACAGCTCGCACGTTGCCGATGAGAAAGGTCTCAAGTCACAGCTCTATTTTGATTATTCGTTCAAGACATCACAGCCTCATGGGCATCAATTTGTTTAAATTGTGTATAGAATGCGTTAAGTTGTTAAACTAATTAAAATAGTGTCACACCTGTAACCAATAAAAAAAAAATAGTGTCGCACCATTTATGCACAAACATGACCATTGTATCTTGCAAGTTTCAATATGTTTTCGGACCAAATTTAATCCTGTTATATTTGCTTTAAGAAAGAACTTTTGCTTAAAGTTCCGTATAAATATGATGTCCTAAACTGATATTTGACGTCACCATCGAGAAATATGATGCCCGAAACTGAGATTCGACTTCAGAATAAGATGCAAGTAAATGAACTTTACACTCCTAGGTAGCCGCAGCAGCGAGCGACGAAGATTCTTGTTGCTTCAAGCTATCTGCAACATGAGCAACTACTCCAGCCTGCAAAAAATACACCGATAACTTGTAAGTAATAGCAACAATAAAGCAGTTGACTTCAAAATATGAATAACTTGCAGTGAATTCACAGTACATGCATATTGTTGTGGGCATAGAAAGGCCGAAACACCGACTGGAAGTTGACATCCACTTTTCTCCATCCTAATTGTTGCAAGCCACAGATAATTTCCTCTGTTAACAATAACGATATAGTCATTACTCTTTGTAGTCAAAATAAAAAATGATCACAAGAAAATTACTGATATATAGCAGTCTCGTATAGTCATAGTACCTTCTACAATCTCATGGTATACTGTTGTGTTCTTTGAGTTGGGTTTGGTTTGAGCTGCCTCCTTTGATTTGGCTGCTTTGGGATCAAAATTGGGACCTGATGATGAAACTGGAGGGCAGTATTCTACAGATACAACTTCTGGGTAACCATCCAAAGACTGCAGAGGGCACTGTCAGCAGTAGGAGTTCATTAAAAGGACCAGACAATTGTGTACTTCTATGAATGTCTATATCCATAAGAGTAATGAATCATCAGCCAGATTGATTTTGAATGGCTCTGTTAGTGCGATTACCAGACTACAACTTTGAATGTGCGTATGCAAACGGAATAGTTCAATTATTGTAACTGCACATAAGAGTATGATGTGGCTAGCTCAATACTTTGGGCACTCAGAAAACTATCCATAATCTCTCTTCCCTCCCTCCTCTCATCACCACAAGAACGCTTGTGTTTTTACCTAGACGTCCATTAACTCACAATAAACACATCATTTTCTCAGAGGTGGAACACCATGTTTCCCATTTAAAAAAATCTGTAACCATCACATATGAACTGACATGAACACAAAAAAGATAAAAACAAGACCGCTGTTCACAACTGACCATTATTGACCACCTTAATATATTCAGTAGATTCATTGAAATTATTCATACAACAATTAAAAGGTAACACGTCATAAGTTCCCCAAAAAATTATTCATACCCAAGAAAAAAGGTCTGGCATCTTAAATTCCCATTCTATATTTTCTGACTTTTCACATAAAGTCTTCAACCAGAGCATCAAAATGTCAATAATTTTTTAGGAGTTAAACTGGAATTCTCCTAGCATGATGATGAATAACAGGATAGCAATATCATTTCAGTAAAAGATATTGTCATATCACCTTAATAAGTTCAGCCTCCCTTCTTATAGAGGATGTGCGCCAACCAACCATATCTAATCCGCGTTAAAGGAATGAAGACAACCAAATATCAATCTAAGAGAAAACTAACAGCATAATACAGCTTTATATAAGGAATATGTGAGAAAGACTGAGGTCTATCTTGAACAAAATAAGCATCAGGATACGGTCAAACGAGACATTTGCATAAGCTACACGACATCTAAATGCACTGAGGGAAGATCTGCAACAGTGGAAAAGTATAGATAAAGTTTTAGAATGAATGGCAGGAAACTTTTATCTCACATAAATTAGATATGTATAAACAAAAATATATATCCTTACATAAATTTTCCATCTTCACAATCGGATGCCATTCTTAACAAAAGAGGTGGTTTGTCTGGTTTACCATCAGCTAGGAATAGTTGGCTACCAGTTTGGCCAACAAAAAGGGGAGCAATAGGTGGTGCAATTTTCTCCAAGATGGTTACTCCCAGAAGAAACGGAAGCTGGATAAAAAAAGGTAGCTTGAATGTCAGGAACGCAATCTCATACCAGCAAACTGGCAACAGCAATATATAGCAAATATATGCTTATTATAATCCAGAGGCAAGTGGGGATAGTAGGATTACTCAAGATTGATCCCATCATGCACAAAATGAAATGTGGGAGTAGAACAATTTATAATATGTGTAAAGGTCAAAATAAGAATCAAATGACTTGAGTTACCTTGATCAGGCATTCAATATATAGAAAAGCAACAAGAAAACCTTGGGCAAGGTGATTAGTTCTACGCAAATTTTATAAAATAACAATTAAAGAGAAACATGAGAGAACAATTTATAGCCGCAAAAAAACCTGTTTCTTTCCTCGCACTCCTAAATGAGGTGTTGCCAAAGTTATAAAATTGATTGGCTCCAGTCCAGCAATTAGACTTTTTCTCAAAGAGCACTCTTTGTTTGAGTTTTCATTCTCAGGATCGGCAAGATTATCAGAATAATAACCACTCGAAGCATTAGGTGTGTAAAGAACAGCAATAGCATATCTTGCAAGTAATCCACCGAGAGAATGTGCTAAGAAAGAGATTTTTCCAAGGCTTCCTGTCATTTTCACGATTTGCAATACCTGTTTAAAACAAAAGTCACTGAATTATTAGGATATTAAGAATTTTGTCCACAGCACATGCTAGTTATCACAATTAAAAAATGAGAGGACCATGTAGAGGTGGTCAGATCTTTATCCAGCATTGGATGATGAAGCCAATGCAGACCTTAAGTCTAGCTTTTCTGCTCAACTAAAGGTCCTTAACCGAATATTTTTGTGAAAGACAGGCTTTATAGAACCAAGTAGAAGTTTAAGAATTCATGATTATGCTTCATAATGGTCCCTAGGCTACAATTCGTGGAGCATAGCCAGAAAGTGCATAAAAACAATATATACATATTAAATCTCACTTCATCTGCTAACCGTTTCCCAGCTATATCAATCCCAGCAAAGGATTTTCTGTAAGTGTTACATGAGCTTGCTGCAAAGTTAAAAAACAATGTTAATATTTGACACATACAGAAAAAACCAGATGACAGGTATTTAAAAAAAACAATAACTCAAACATGAAGAAACAAAATAAAATAAGAACCAGATGCGGGGTTCTGCAAATTCATAGATAAGTGAAATAGAAACAATGTTCTGGTCAGCTAAATTGGTAAAAATCACTTTATGTGCCTGAACCATTTTACCATCATCAGCAATATGCATGGTTAATGTGCTCTGAACATCAGAGTCCTTTTTACTATGTAGAGAAAAATACTAGCAATTTGAAAATAAAAAGCTGCCTCTAGCTGTCTAGCATCTTCATTCTACACATTAATCTTTCAACTGACTACCACAAATCAATTTTCAACTGCCAATAAAAAAAAAGTGATATTATTTCTTTGGTTTGGCAGTTGCCACCAAAAACCATATCCTAAATTCAAGACGATGAGGCATGTTTCCAAGAAACCTCATCCTTCAGATAACTCTCTGCTCCCCAATATCACTCAAGGAATGCTACAAATATATCTAGGCAGCACCTGATTCTCTAATCTAATCTGCCAATTCATCTCATTGATGAATTTCATTTAAAAAATAAATAAAAAATCAAGAGGCCAGCCTGATACAGTGATACCAAGAATTCTGTATAAAGAGAACATGTGTGTTTGCAGTGGGGTGGGGGAGGTCAGCGAAGAGTCTAAGAACATATGTTAGTTACACAAACAAAATATCACACTTTGCATAGATAACAAATACCGTAGATCAAAAAATTTCTTCCCAAACGCTGTTTCAGCTCTGGTTCTACACCTCTCCAGTCACCTGGGCTGCAGGACTTTCAAGTTCAGCCAACTCAATATCACTAGTGTATAAAAGTCAAAGGAAGTATCAAATAATGGTGCTCATGTATCATATATCTCCGCATGAGTTAGAAAAAAGCTTGAATATCATGGTAAAATTCCAAGTAGCGAAAGTTTAACAGAGCAACTAGAATTTAAATCCCTGCAACCCTGCCCTGCTTTCCTTATCTTGATAGCAGCCACATTCATCGCAAAATGGTTCTCGTTTATCTTGTTTGGGATTTTGGACAATAACCCTGCTTACCATTAGGGATGGTGCCTGCCTTATATGACTTCTTCTCTATTGGACGACAATTGACAACCAGCGGGGCTAAACCCGTTACGAAGAGAATTAGTAGAGCATAAAAGCCACAAAACTACCAGAGAAGTTCATGCGGCTAGACTAACCACCAAGCTTCGCATGCTTAAAGAAATGGGTGTAAGCAGCAATCGAGGTGAGCAGTTCTTCATAAACCATATCACATATTCACATGCACAAGAAAAATATAGCAGCCAACCAGTTTGTATTGTTTCATAATTCTTACTCCTAAATGGAATAGTCCAGCTTTCGTTTGTTGATTTTCTTCCAGATTATGAGAATTTCAATAGGATATAATCTCTTTTTATTTTGGGCTGGTGGGGAATCAAAATTCTAGATGTTACCAAAAGACGTTACGATTTAGTATTTTGAAAAAATATTATTGTATTTACTATTACTAGATGTTGAAGTTCATTATATATAAAAAAAAATATTTATTGAATTTAATCCTTTATCACCTATCCATCATGAAATAGCAGAAAGAAAGGGGCCACTCAGGTAAACTTTATAAAGAATGTGATCAATAAACCACAAATTATTTCATTATATGTTCTACAATTTCTCAATAATAAGTTGCACAGAGAGGTACATATGATTAGCCAAATCAAGCAGTAATCCACTCCCTTGATTTGAGACTGTCAGTAACCTCAACAACAATACACACACATGTACAAGTAAACATGCAGCTAATTAGGTTGTCCTTCTATTTCACCTCTCCCACCCTCTACCCACCCAAATGTCTGATTACTTTCTCTATTATAGGAGAATCGAGCATATAAGTTTACATAATTTCCAAAAACCTGACCTAGCTGCATATCTACATAATTCTACTTCTTATAAGCTAAAGAGACTGTACTCTGAATTGATGCCGTGAACAAGGACAAGAAGATGATCAGGTTCATCAGTCACACCACTGAAGCTATTTGGTGATGTAATTTCTTGAGTCATACTCATTGCTTGCGCAATTACGCCTTGTGCTTTCCAGATATTTTTCATGCCTGCAGAAAGTAAAGCTGGGTAATCGCAGAAGTACACAAATACATCCTATAGGCAGAATAATACAAGGAACTGAATAGATATGCAGCATTGGTGCATATCTTGATAACATTAACTTAAAACTGATCAACAGACTAATGGAGGCACTATACATAGCATATAAATTTAACTAAAGATTCAATTTTGATTACAAAATTTCCCCATCATATCACTCACATGAATGATTCAAGAGCACTATACATAGCATATTCATAAATAAGATCATAACCAAGAAGGAGAAAGTCCGATGTTTTGAATATGTAGAGCTAGAGAGCAACAGTATCCTTCAAGAAGATAATTTCAAGAATCTTGCATAACAATTCTACATTCGGCATTAATCACAGCAGCTTTAAATTAAGTGTAACACTAGCATCTAGGAGCTTAATATTAAGAGTTCTGCATAATGATTTTAACTTCGGGTTATGGTAACAGTTTTAATAAAGGGTAACACTTGCATTTTGCAGCAACCTAGAGAAAGTTAGTGATTAGTTAAATTCAAAAGCTTTCCATTTTGAATGACATTAGTTAAATTCAAAAGCTTTCCATTTTGAATGACAATTTATACTCATTTTTATGAATATTAACCATAATTATAGCAAGTGGCAGCAAACAAATTTCTTTTGACAACCCACAATTTTTTTTTTCTAAACCCCCTTAAATTCATTGTTTCAGCAATCATGAGCTCAACTCATATCCAAAAAATAAGTAAAATCCAATCAAATTTTCAATATGGTGAGTGAAATATGAGGCAGAGAATCAAATTTAACCTATTTACCAGTAATAAAATCAAAGCAAAACCACAAAAATACCTGAAATTTTGCTGAAATTGCAATTGAAACCCCGACTACTGCGAAAAAAGGAGGTCAAGGACGAAGAAGACAGAGCCGAGGACGACGATGATGAAGAAGAGGGGGAAGAATTGGAATTATGTGGAAATGGGAGACGACAATTGGGGGTATAATAATAACGAAACAGAGAAAGTGGTAAATGTTCCATTTTATGTACAGATACGATAACGTATCTGCCGGTTAAATAAATAATATATAAAAATGAAATACTACTTAACACTTACGTAGTATATAGTGAATTAGTTGAGTACTTGAGTAGTTCATGTTTAATCTCGATTAGTTAAGAAATATATGTACAATTTTATTTGAGAAAATTTATGATTTATTGAGATGTTTATGAATAATTTAAAATATATATATACACATAATAATGTCGAATTTTTATTAAATATGCAATGGTTAATGAGTATTTTATCATTTTTGTACTATGAAAGTGATAAAGATTCAATTTGATGTACGGATTTCAGGCACAATTAGTAGCAACACAAATACTCCCTCCGCTAGTAGTACATACGTAAATCTTATAAAATACGTGTCAGCATTCTTACACTTCTTATGTTGAGAATTTTTGTTCACTGCTATTTTTTATAAATAATATGTATGTATTATCGTAAACTTTTAAAAAAATCCATCTAATATTTCGACTCTGAATTATAAGAGCATTTTCCTCAAATTAAACGTTTTACTGTCAAAAAAGAAAAAAAACATTAAATGCACAAATTAATAAATGTATATAAATATATGCAATATTTCAATAAATTACTGTTATAAATTTTAGGTGATGAATTTATGAGAGTTTAATAGCCTTATAGCCTTCATTGAGATCTGACCACATTATTTTGTACACAAATCCCTACGTATAAATTACCCTTCAAAGAATTAAGAATTTGGTTTAATTTTGTTCGTCCCATATAAAAACTAGATGTATATTCTAAATTTTAATAGTTTTTAGATAATGTATATATATTATTTGTTAATGGTAATTATGAGATAACAATATTTTAGGATCCTTATGTTTTGAGCCATATGGCTTTGAGCGAGTCAAAAAAGAATTAGAGCCACAAAAGTGTGAGAGTAAATAGCAACCTCACAAGAGTAACTGTCAAATAGCAATATATAGCAAACTCTCAACAACTCCATCCTCTTTCACATATATCGGTCTCTCTCTCACTTTTAACATTACATATATATATATATATATATATATATATATATATATTATTGATTATATATATATATTTCTTCGTGATACTTGTATATATATTTCTGTCTATCTAATTTGTGTCTACCTAGTGATTATATATCTGAAATTAAGACACAATGACAAAGCCATATCAAAGCACTTCAATCCTTTTCTTAGGTGCTCTTTGCTTCTTATCCCTCTTCTATATTGCTCAATCCAACCAACCAAGTCACTTCTTTGTTCAGGGTCAAGTTTATTGCGACACATGCCGTGCCCAATTCATTACAAAAGTCAGCACTTATATGGCAGGTACATATATAAGCACAAACTTGACTTTTTTACAATAATTTAAAAACATACTATTAAAAAAAAGAAAACATGAAATAAGTGACGTTTTTATCGACAATTACTTATTTACATTTGTTATACCATAATTTCATCGGCAGTTACTTGAATCACACGCACAACTTGATTAACAAAAGTCAACTTTTTTACTATTGTTGATTTCATATATATTTGATATTTTGTTTTAATTAAAATCTTTTTGGTGATTAAGTAATTGCATGGTTTTTACACTGTAGATGCCACGGTCCGTTTGGAATGCAGGGGTAGAGAAAATGAGACATTGACATATAGCGTGGAGGGCGTGACGGACAAGACCGGAATGTATCATCTTCTGGTGAACGGCGACCACGAAGAGGAAATTTGTGAAATAAATTTAATCAAAAGTTCAGATCCTGAATGTAGTGAAATTAACAAAGATGGTTTCGCAAGGGATGTGGCCAGAGTTTCTCTTGCTTCCGCCGCCGGCATTGCCACCGACATCCGCCTAGCGAATCCGATCGGCTTCATGAAGAAAGAAGCATTGCCTGAATGCAAGCAAATCCTTGAGGAACTTGGTGTTCTTCCCGACCATTAATCTAATAAATGTTTATTTATTTTTTGTTTACTTATGGTTGTTTTTTTCATTTATAATTGTCTATTTATCTTGTTGAATGTAGCTCTGATGGTAGAGATGATGTTTTGAATTAAAATAAATCATATTTATAAATTTACTTTAATTTGGTAGTTGATCGATTAAGGTAAATTTTATCCGCTTAATTCACAATCTTGAGTGCTCTCAGCTAAGTAATTGGATTGATTTATTAAAGGAAATGAATACTAAACATAATCAATTAGAAATATCATGTTCTTCCTTTTATATTATGGTCTATTACTTCCCCAATTTTCCCTTATAAATGAATATTAGCGTGTTATTATGTCTGCTGTGTAGGTGGGCCCTATTCACCGTACCCCATCACATGTTACCCACTAACAACTACATCTGAACCATTAAAATGAATGGCCCACATTGATGGGACATTATCGGCATTGCTATTGTCAAATACTCTTTCCATTTTGTAACCAAAAAAAAAAGAATACTCTTTTTATTTTAAAATTAAAAACATATATTTTTTTAATATTAATAATTCATAATAAATTTAAATATGAATTATATTAGTAATAATCAAAATTTTATTATAAATTATAAAATTATAATAGTTATATTAATTAAAATCTAACTAAATTATCATTAATTTTAAATTTTAAAATAGATGATAATATCCAACAAAAAAAATCAATCCCTATGATTCTAAATAATAGTTATACAAACTTTCTTTTTTGGCTAAAAAAGAATAAAATAAAAAATTAGACACCGACTTTTCTCCCAATAAAACATAGTGCATGTGGCTATCAACTCAAGTCCTAATCTAAGTAAATTCCTTGGGATGTGATAAAGTCTAACCATCTTCATCGTTGTGTCATGATCTTACTTTATATATCAATGGATAATATATATCAATGGATTATATAGGAGGACAAAATCCATAAAAGTAAATTACCGATAAGAAAACCTCAACCCTAAATTATATCAATTTTATATATTAGGTTATTAAATTTTTTTTGTAACTTATTTGATATATAAATTTTTTAAAATATGTGCAATCAAAAAATTTCATTATTAATTTATTAAATTTGATAGAAAATACACTAATGTGAATGATACATGTAATTTTCAAAAAATAAAATGATCAATTTACGTCGTGTATAAACTTTTTTTTCGACTGTTTTTAAATTATATTAACTTTATAAATTTGGTCAACAACATTCAAAGAGAATTTTTCAATAAAATAAAGATTAAAAATTAAATGTATGACTCACATTAGTGTATTTTCTGTCAAATTTAACGAAATGTTGATGAAATTTAATAAATTGCGCATATTTTAAAAAATTTATGTATTAAATAAATTGTGAAAAAATTTAAAAACCAAATATATAAAATTAATATAATTTGGGGAGTGTCCAAAATCTTTTCCTAAACAATATAAAAGTACGAAGCTGTTTGGTGACTTCATGAACATATTATTGTTTATATAATAGTGACTTGATCGAGAAGTACATCTTATGTTAGTGGAGAAAACCAATCAAAATTTATTTAAAAAGAAAATTGATGAAAATTTGTAGTTTGATAGAAATTTAAAATATTATATCCTAATTATTTTATCCAATATGGTCTCAAGAACTTAATATTTGTGCGTGAATTCGTGTTAAAATAATACATTTCATATGCAATATATGCATACAATATAAACACATACGTATATATATATACATTATACAACACGCAAAACGACATGCATATACAAGAAAATAAGGAGAAAGAGGATTAAGTACGTACAACAAATAATAAAAGGAATAAATTTTTTCACACAAAATTTTTCATAATAGAAATTTAAAAAATATATAAAAATAAAGAAAAGTAATTGATTTCATTAATTAAAGAAAGATAAAAAATAATAAATTTTTCAGTATGTCAAATTTTTATTATTTTATTAATTTTTTTATAAATATATTCAATAAAGGGACGTTGGTTTGAGAGTTCATTATCGGTGAAAAGGTAGACCATCTTCACTTAAGTCAAAGTCAATCACCACAAAATCATCCACTTGAGAGTCGAAAGATAAAAAATAAAAGAAGTGCTTTCGAATTATTCGTCCATATACTTCACTTTCCAATAAAAGCCGCAAATTCACATGATTTTGCTTGGGAAAATTGAAAGATCATACTCTACACTATTCTCAAAAGAATATCAATCCCCATAACTCACTCACCATTCTACTACTACCTTTTCCTGCCGACTAACGTTATTATGATCCGATTGATAGCAGTGCTTCCTCTATTTCTAAATCGGGTTTATAATATTTTCAGATGAATCTTGATATACATTAAATATTTTGTTTTTTAAAAATAAAAAATAAAAATATTGTAAATAAAGATTAATTTAATATAAAAATTAAAATTATACAAAATATTTAGAGTATACTAAATTTTACTTAAAATTATGTAAAAAAAAAATCAAACTTCATGCATTTAGAGGAGGTAGTAGTTAAAATGAGAATGACGATAAACTAGGGAAGGAAAAAAACTAATGGGAATTAAATGGGAATGAGAGAGTATATTATGGAAAACATTTTTCTAGCCTGCGTAAAACAGAAGATGGGGAGATTCAAAATTTGAATTTTCATATGAACCGAATTTTTTTTAATATACAATATATATAAAATAGGTTAAGAGGAAAGTTCAGTAATAAATGTTTCTTTTCTTATTATGATCTTAAGGTTGTGTGTTTGAGTTTATATATCCAAGGACATAAATAATATTATTTATAAATTATTGAAGGATGTAAGGAATCATCCTTTAAAAAAAAAAAAGACATGTACAACATCCATGTAAATACGAATAAATATATACGTTCTTATTACATTCCAACTTTTTTTGAAAATTACTATAAATAAAATACTCAAATTAACTCAAAAGTATGAGACGCACATAATAAAATAATTTCATATTATATATAATAATTTTATGAATATTATAGTGATATAGTAGAAAGGTCATAATATCCTCATGTAAAGATATATAATCTTAAGCTATTCCAGTTTAAAAATGTGAAAATATAAAGACTAAAATATAAAAAAGTCCCTCGAAGTTATAAGTCATTTGTAAAATTCTCTCTTCAAGTAATATTTTTGCAAAATTGTTCTCTTAACTTGCTAAATTTTATCAAAATCGAACTGATCCAATTTTTCATCCAAAAAGTCGACCGAAGACAATAATAATGACAATAATAATTATGAGATTCATTAATTGTAATGGAAAAATAATCATTTAAATAACTAAAGGTAAAAACAAAAGAAAACATGATTCTAACAGTTATTTAAATGACTTTTCTGTCATCTTATTTTTTATTGAAAGAGTTATATATTTTATTTTTTTAATTTTGTTTGTTATTTAAATGACTGTCTTATTTTTATAGTTAATGGATCTCATGATTATTATTAAATTCAGTTAGATTTTTTTACTAAAAAATTACATCATGTTGATTTTGATAAATATTATTTTGAGATAAAATTTTACAAATGGCCTATAATTTCAATAGACACTTTTTCATTTTAGTCCAATATATAAACTCCAAACAAGTCCCGGTGGCATCTTCAACTACTGTAACGTGGCCTACTCTAGCCACCACATTTTAACACTTGTCATTTTCATATGAAATTTCTTGTCATTTTCATATGAAATTTCTTGTCATAACCGGCACCTCGGATTTGGGTCCCACTCTTGCCAATGTGGAAATTAATACCCAATCATTACAGTCCTCTAAAATCATGACAAAAATATGAGATGAAACCAGTTAATTTATCATGACAAAAATATGAGATGAAACCGGTTAATTTTAACAATGAAATCAAACGTTTCAATTTCGATACTAATGGACTTGATTATTTAAATTTTATATAATTAAAGTAAGATATACCATCTCAATAAACTTATAAGTTTCCTAACTAAAGAGCCGTCACATACTTTTATCATAATAATTAATTTAAAATTAAAACAACAAATGTATATAATCCTCAAACACACACATAATGTATATATAGGCACATAGATTTATATACATTCTACCGAAGTATATATATCTTCTTCTAAAAAGTGAATAAAATAAACTGAGTTTCAAGTTTTGTTATATGCTTGTGAATATGTGAAAATTAGACAATAACATCTAAAATTGAATTATGAATTTCTAATTATATATATATATATATATATATATATATATATATATATATAGACGAGTGTGTGCATATAGAAGAAAGCTAATCCAACCTGGCCAAAATTATTGAACGCATTGAAGGAGGTATGGGGCAAGCGGAGGGACCCTAAATATATGATGGATCCAAAAGCCAAAGTACAAAATGGTGTGCAATTATTCATCCAACACATTTCATCCTAAGCAAGTGAATAAAATTCTCTTCACAAAAAGTAAGAATAAAAGGGACCCCGAAAAGCTAGTATTATAAAATCATTATTAACTTGTCAGATCAAGCATTTGTCCCAAATAATTCTGTTCCACTTTTACTTTCTACGTTCTACATAAATAATTACATTAAAAATAAAGTCTATTAAAACAATTATACTTATATATTTTTTTTTTATTTACATGCTATAATCATTATAGTTTCTTTATCTTATCAACGTTAACAAATTCCATTTAAAATAATTACTTATAATTTATAGATGTATATCTCAATATAACATAACATGTCTCTTTAATATTTGCTAAAACTAAAAGTGAAAATTTAAATAAAGTGAAAATTTAAATATAGGAAATATATATTTTGTGATTGACAAAAGACTCTTTTAAATAATTATTTTCATTGAATGAATTAAAATTTTAAACTACACATGACAACTTTATAAAAAGTGAACAACAAATAGAAATGTTCAAGAGCAGCAAAACTAATTTCAAAATTGTCAAAAGAAAAAAAAGAATCATTATAAGAGATGATTGATCCCAATTTTAACGTCTCCTCTTCTTTATCTTTCTCCTCCTAGACTACTATTTTACTCTTTCCTTCACCTCTCTCTCTCTCTCCATGAGAGGAGAGAGCCTGATCAAAAAGATTTACAGACCCTCAGAACCCAAATAATCAGGCCATGAGAAACACCATTAGATGCTGCATCTCCTGCATTCTTCCATGTGGGGCCCTCGACGTCATCCGAATAGTACACTCCAACGGCCACGTGGAAGAGATCAGCGGCACAATTCGTGCTGCCGAGGTAATGAAACTACACCCAAAACACATGTTAAAGAAACCCTCTTCGCCGTCGTCCGATGAAGGGATCATGTGTCCAAAGATGGTGATTGTTCCTCCCGATGCCGAACTACAACGCGGCAAAATTTACTTTCTCATGCCACTTCCTTCCACCGCACGTGACAAGAACCGAACAAGATCGTCGAAAAAAAAGAAAAAAGGATGCGAGAGTAACAACATCGCCGTCACAAATTTCCTCGTTTCTGATCAGTACTTGACGGAGATCTTGTCGGAGAAAGTTTCGATGCAAAAAGATCGAAGACGAGGACGAACTGGGGTGTGGAGACCACATTTAGAGAGCATTTCTGAGACTCCAAGTGATTCATAATAAAGGGTTGTGTACGTTTTTAATTATAAATTTTTCATTATTATTATATATATTTTTTGGTTTTTCTCTTTGTTTTGCAATATATATCCAGGCATTGCTATATTTTAGGGTTGAGCCAGGTTTGAGCCTATTTTCTTCGTTGTAAATAATTTATAATAAATATGTTTCAGATTTAGTTATCATATTATTTGAAATAATTCTAGTAGCGTTTGATGTATTAGTAATTAACCGAATTCATAGTAGCGTTTGATGTATTAGTAATTAACCGAATTCATAGTTTTTTAATGGTGGAGAAATTAGGTCGATTCAATTTATAAGACTTAGAAAACACTTTCATTAAGTTGAGAATTTAAATCTTATTAGCATTTTTGTGTGTGGATAATCTGTAAATATTATTATAAGCCTTCAAATAGACCGATGATATGTTTTATTCTTGAATTTGAGAGTTTCCTCTTACTTAAATTTTATGTAATCAAAAAAAAAAATCGAATGATATAATTGTCTATTTATAGCATTCAAAAAAATTAATTTAATATATAAAATTTAAAATATATATACATATATATATTATAATAAATATAAATAAGTGACGGATAGAAATCTTAATTAAAACGAGAGGTAATTATGTTCTTGCTGGAGATTAAAAAGTAGTGTGAGGGAATTATGGAGATCGGATAGAAGGATCCACTTGTTTGATGTTCATTGTCCATGAAATCTGTTTTCTATGTTGAGTAAGATTTGTGACGTTAACATACCACCATTCAATAATCATGTGAAATGACCATGATACCCATCAGCCCAATTTCTTAAGTACTTCCTAATTTTGCTCTTGTTGTTCCCCTCATGTGGTTGTCGGTAATGTTCGATCATGTGTGTGTATAATCAGCGATGCTATAATGTTGGTGTGTATATATTTCTGACACTTATAAACTTGAATGCATCCTCATATAAAAACTCATAAAATCATGCAGTTTTAGTTTTTATATTAATATATAGTAGATAATTTTACATTATTCTCCAACAGTACTGATTGATCGACTAAAAGCACTCTATTTCGTTCGAAAACGATTCCGAAATTAGATACCTACTTGCCATGTAATGTGATAAACAATTTTTATAATATGCAATAAGATATATCACCACAACTTGTTAATTTCTATCCTAACCTCAGAAAAAATAATACTCTATCCTTAATTTCTTCACAATATTAAAGTTATTTAAATATTTTCTCAATACAGTATTGAAATTTTAAATTGCACTACTTCGCAACTCATGCAAAGCTTGAGTTATTTTTATTTTATTGTTTAATTTAAATGTTTTATTAATGATTATAATTTAATATTTTCTATATTTTAAATTAATATAAAGTATATTTAATTAATGTTTAATATCAAATTTGTTTGAATTAACTTAATTTTGATCGTATGATATAAAAATATTTTAGCACAAATATCAATTAATATTACGTTCATGATTTCACCAAGTCAAACTGATTTTATAAATTCAAATTTGATCTCATATATTTTTATTCAGATTAAATATATATCTTTATATAATTTATTATAAATATTTTTGCTAACATATTCATTAATAATTTCATCACATAGAACTTATAATATCAAAAAAAGAAGAACTTATAATTGATAATAGAATTTAAAAGACAAAAAAAGATAATAAAATATAATACTTAAGAATTTCAATGAATACTATATTTTAGATTATTCATAAATATTTCTTTAAGTTGTATTAAATTTTTTTAACTAAAGTGAAGTGAAGTCAACATAATTTTTAATTCAAACTTTAATTAAAATATATTAACTTACACTTACTCATATATATTATAAATATTATGTTAGAACAAAATAGCCTAAGGTGTTTGTAGAACGGGGGGAATACAAACACCCAAAACTTTTTCTTCTTTTTGAACTTTTTCGCTCACAAGGAAATAGCTGCAATACTTAGAAAAACAATAATAAGTAAACAGATGAACACACGAATTCAAGTTAAAATAGTTATATTAAAACTTGAGATTTTTCTGGAAATCTGGTTAATCACTAATGTGATTAAACAGTTACAATGTTTGTAATAAAATTACAGCTTCTCTTTCATACACACTAACTTCTATTTTCTTTGAATATTTCCCTTAAGATCTATTATAAATCTTCTCTCTAGTGATTTGTATGCTTGATCGGTTTGAATTGATTGATCTCTCTTTTTGGTGTAATGAGAACTCTTTTGCATATATAGTAGATCAGTGGTTGAACCCATGTGCGTTAAACGTGCTTCTCTTCTCAACTCAGCCGCATATATGTCACATCGTTGTCCTGTGTGTCAGACTGCTGCTGCTTTTGTTGCTTCTTTTTCTTCCCCTGATCTGCGTGCATTTAATGTTCGAGAGTTGTCATTGGACCAAACAAACTTCAAGAGATATCTTTCCAGTTAATATCTCTTGCTTCTGTAACAAACTTCATTGATTTGAGTGTAAGACCTGATGACGAATGTATGCAGTTATAACTATCCACTGACGGCAAGCCCTGATGTGAACTTGGTCAGTGCTTCAGGATCCCCTGAACACAAGTCTTGTTAAAGACTGGATTAGTGCTTCAAACTTCACTTGAGTTTTACTCAGTGCTTCTTGATCCCCTGATTGTTATGACTCACGACATACACTGATGGCTTCCACTGATGCAGTGCTGAGCATTCCCCTGATGGGTTAGCCTGACACTGTCATACCCTGATGTCTTACCGTGACAGGTGACATGTCTTGTTCATGCCCTGACACGTTCCGCGTTCCCCCTGATGAGTTTGGCCAGCCACTGCCATACCCTGACGCGTTCCCCTGACGGGTTGGTCTGCCTTTGTCATCCCCTGATGGGTTCCCTTGATGATTCTTAATCATTGAAGCTTTGTTTGGAATATCTGATGTGGGGAATACTTTAAATATTTTCGAGTAACAACAGACAATCCTCTTCACTTATCAAGTCCTTTAGAAGTTCCATTTTACGAATTGTCTTATGAAGTGTTGATCATCCCCTGATGAATAAGTTTATCATCAGTGGATGCAAAACTTGTGTAGATATTAAGGTTTATAAAATACCTTAAGTATTTACAGATGCACAATTTGTTCTCTAAACATCATCATCATTATTTAACTCTAACAATCTCCCCCTATTTATGTTTATCATTTTGATAACCATAAATTTTCTTGATGCACTGATGATGATGTCAAAACCAAAACTATATACAAGAAAGAATTGTGTATGAACAAAACAAAAAAAATTGTACAAGTATTTCCTATATCTATTACAACAAAAATGTACAAATTTAGACGTCAGGATCCCTCTTCCTTTTGGCTGAGACAAAGGGCAATGAATGACTTTATTCAATCGGTTGAGAGTCACTTCCAAGGCCTTGTCTTCTTTGATCTGGATTTTGATCAGGAATCCTGAGTCTGTTGTCTTCCCCTCCTGCTTCTAGTTGATCCAACTCATTTTGAAGAAGCCTTCTGAAGTTGACAATATTTACATTCTTGCTTGATTCCAAAGCTTCAAGGACAGATTTGATCTCTTATATGTTGGCTGCAGCAAGTTGTGACCAGTAAAAGGTAATGATCTCCCCTTTTGAATTTTTGAACTCAACACCCATGGGGCTTGTGATCATTTTAAGATATTCTTTGAATCCTTTTACTGGTGGCACATCCCTTACTGCAGCAGCATTCCTATCATCAGCTCTGATTTCTTCAATCTCTTTTATCACCTTCTGTATCAACAGGATTCTGAACTGGATGACATGTTCATTTTTATGATAAGCAATCTGGCTTAGAACATGCATTGCCTCCTCTAGGTCAAGGCCATCAACGTCTTTGATCCTTATGTTTTTCTCCTGCCCATTAGTGGATTTATAGAATAACTTCAATGGTCTCTCCAAGGCTGTGGGCAGGCTCCTTTCATCGTTGATGACTCTCCTCAGCTTCTCAATCATCCCCCTCAAGTCTCTGTTAGCTGCTGATGATTTGGATATTACGTTTAGGATCAATCCCAGTTGTTCAGCATCCATCCTCCTAAACCAGTCCATCGTGACATTGAATTATGACCCACTCTTTAGTTGCACTGTAATTAGCTGATCCCTTTTATTGTTGAACCTGACATTTATCCTTTTTATTGAGAACATAAATGTCAGATTTTTGCGTCTTTCATCTCTTAGAGATTCAGCTAGAGTGGGTGGACCATATGCTATGGTTGTAGGAGAAGGTGCTTGATCCTTAGTTCAGATGACTTGGGTTGGTTGACATCAGGGTTATTAGTTTTCTCTTTATTTTTATCCCCTAATGCACCCTTGAGATTTTGAGATCTTTTTGGCTGAGGTTTCTTGGAGGATCTAGGTCTGACACTCTTCTTCTTCTTTTGTTCTTCCTCATGTTCCTTTGTCATTTCCCTATCCTCTTCTTCTTGAAGTTGCTGTGCATAAAGTGTATCAGCTTCCACGAGCTTCTTGTCTTGAGGGTAGACCAGCTCCACTTTTCCGTCAATTACAACTTTCAACAGGTGTTGGAAAGTGGGCTATCTTCATGGCATCTCCAAGTAGCTTGGGCCCTGATTGAGTGTAAGATTTCTTCTTTGGTTCCTCAATCAGGATGTCTTTGCCTTTGTCCTTTGATTTTGGAGCAGGAACAGGAGCAGTCACATCCCCTGATGGTTGAATTTGTGTCTTCTCAGCAACATCCCCTGACGATGGCCTGGTAGAATTCTCCCCCTTTTTGACAGCATCATCAGTGGAAGTTAAGAGTTGGGATGTGACTTGGAGAACTTTGTTTAGAGTGTCAGCCATAGATAGTTGCAGAGATTCTATGCTTGATATTTGAGATATGAGATCAACAAGTTTCTTGTCAACACTGTCGGCTTGTTTCTTCATCTGGAGTAGAGTTTGACTGGTCACAAGTGAGTCGACAACTTGTTGTACACTGTTGATTTTATTTATAAAGTGTGTATAAAGCTTCTTGTTTTCAATATCTACAGACTGACCAATCATGATTTGTGATTTTAACACTTTTATCAAGATTGGATTAGTGGTTCTTGTGAGCTCCTTCTTGAGTAACTGTACAGTATCCACCATTTGATTTTGCTGAAAGTATAAATCAACTCCAATGAATTGGGAAAAATCATCTGTTGGAGCATCATCTTCATCACTTTCAGAGCTGGTATTATTTACAGTATCTACAGTTTCTATATTTTCTCTATTTTCTTTATTTACAAGGATCTCATCCTCATCTCTCTTAAGCTCTCTGTTAGGTTTTAGAACATTTGATGATGATTGTCTTTAGAATACTTAGAATACAAATGTATAAAAAGTGTTAATTAGTAACACTGAAGTTTTTGTAGCCAGTAGTTATCTCTTTGTTTGTAATTCATTTATTCTTTGTAAAGAGATACAATTATTCCTTGTTTGTAAGTAACTGCTGGAATGAAGCATCAAAGCTTCAGTAAGTCAAGATGTATATTTGATTCGTTGGAGTTTACAAAAAGGCATATCGGAGACTAGGAAAACTTGTCAGAGACTAAGGTTTTTTTGTCTATCGGAGACTAGTTTTGCCTGTCGGAGACTAAGGCTTACGTCAGCAGAGACTAAGTCTTAAAGAGTCGGAGACTAAAGCTTACGTCATCGGAGACTAAGGATAAAAGCATTAGAGACTAAGCTGACGCCATTAGAGACTAAGCCTTAAAGCATCAGAGACTAAAATACTATATCGGAGACTACACAAGCTGACGTCATCAGGGACTAAAAACACCAGAGACTAATTGATGACGTCACCAGAGACTAAAGATGAAGCGTCAAAGACTAATCGTGATTTATTTCCTGAGAGATACAGAGTTCAAATTAAAAAGGAATGTCTTCCACGTAGTTCAAGATATTATTGAAGACGTAGCTGTTAAGGAAACTAACCAGAAATCTCTTCCTAATCAAAAAGGAAAGATTGTGTTTGATTCGAATAAGGAAGCTGAATCAATATTGATTTAGAATGGGTAAACTGTGAATTCAGTTTTTTTAGAGAAGCTGTAATTAGTTTTACAGGATTGTAATTCGAAGTTGTATAGGTTTTTCATAGTTTATATCTTTACTATACAGAATAGAAAAGAAGCTGACGATTACATTGTTATGATTGTTAGAATTTGTATTCAATTGTTAAAATCAATACAAGCAATTGTTTATAAATTGATTCGTGTTCTTGTTCTTTATTTTCGCAAGTAATTATTAATTTCTTGAAGAACAAGTAATCGAAAAAGATTTCAAAGAACTTGTATTCAACCCCCCTTCTCCAAGTTCTCGGCTATCTCACTGGGAAAACAATTGGTATCAGAGCCTGTAATTGAATTTATTCAATTAATACATTCCAAGAGATGGCCAATGACGAAGCAAGCAGCTCTAGCATAATGACGCATGCGAGAAGTCGTGATGGTGGTACCAGGATTTCAATTCTTAAAAGAGAAGAATATCCGATGTGGAAGCAAAAGATGTATATGCACTTGAGAGCAACAGATCTAGATTATATTGATAGGATTGAGAGGGGTCCCTATCTACCCAGGAAATTTATTCCTACTAAAACAGTTGATGGATCTGTTGTGGCAGAACACTTCGAACTTGCTCCAGAATGTGATTATACAAACGAAGACAAGTTGCAAGTGTTAAAGGATGCTAAGGTGATGAACATACTCTATAATGGAATTGATAAAAATATGTTCACAAGCATCATTAATTGCACAACATCGAAGAAAATATGGGACACCATCAAAGTCCTGTGTGAAGAGACTGACCAAGTCCGAAAGAACAAGAGATCATTGTTGACTCAACAATACGAGTTCTTTCATGCAAAGCCTGGTGAACCAATAACGTCAGTATATGACAGGTTCAACACTTTGCTCAATGACTTGAAGATACTTGGGAAGTCTTATGATAATGAGGATGTAAACACAAAGTTCATGAGATCTCTCCCACCAAGTTGGGATCCAAAGGCTACAACAATAAGAGAGGCTCATGACTTGGATATCCTCACACTAGACAGGCTCTATGGGAATTTGAAGACATATGAACTCAAAGTAGAGCAACGACAACGCATGCATGGCAAGGATAGAGGAGCTGCGTTGATGGTTGAGACAAGCAAGTCTCAAGAGAAGCTTGATGAGGAGTCTTCCAATGCTAGCTTGTCTGATCAGGAAGATGAACTGGACACTGATGGTGACATGGAGGAATTCATGGCATTCATGGTCAAACAGTTCAAGAAATTTAGAGCAAGCAGGAAAGGAAGAAAATCATCAAGGAAACCTAACCCTAAACGTGAAGGTCAAAAAGTCACCTTCGACTTAAAGAAAATAAGATGTTACAACTGTGAAGGGTTAGGGCACTTTGCCAATGAGTGCAGGAAGCCTAGATCTAGTGATAGATCTAAGGATGAAAAATCAAGAAAAGACTTTGCTGACAAGAAAGCTAAATCAAATAGCAAAGCATTGATTACAGAGGGTAAAGATTGGATTGACAGCGACTCTGATGAAGAAGTTGTCAACTTTGCCCTAATGGCTCGAAGTGACGAGTCAAGTGATTCTACAAAGGTATGTGATGCAACTCAGAATTTTAATGTGTTTGATTTACTTGACACATCTAGCATTGAAAGCATACAAAAAGATATGTTTGATTTGCATGTCAGTTTTAGATCTTTAACTATTGAACATACTAATGTAAAAGAATCACGTGACATTCTCTTGAAAAGAAACAAGTTTCTTGAAGAGAGATTGGCACAATTTGACACTATCAAGTCTGATTTAAACAAAACTCATCACAGGATTGATGCTTTGAAAAAGAGGGAATATTACTTAGTAAAGCAACTTGAAAATGCTCAAGCTAAGATTAAACAATGGAATACTTTCTCTAAAAAGTTAACAGACGTGGTAGAGTGTCAAACAATAGGTCAAAAATCTGGACTAGGTTATGATGAAAATCTAGACAAGAGTTCATATTTAAATGATCTATGTGAAGCTGCAAACTCCTCGACTAGTAAGCCAAATCTTATAAAAAGAATTAATTTTGTCTCTCCTGTTATTGAACCCAAATTTATAAACACTTAAGATAAATAAATCACTGCAAAAACAGAAATTGATTAAAGTCAGTGAATGTTGTTGATAAGAGTGAGAAGAAAAGATTAAATATTAGGTTCATGACAAAGACACAATTAAGTAAAGAACTGGAAAATCTTCCAGACAAAAAGGCTGAAAAATCAGTGGAGTTAAGCAGAAAGAAGAAAAATAGGAATGGAAAGATAGGCATTTATAAACATACAAATTATGCTAGAATGCCTGATGCTCCTAGAAAGACATGTCATGTATGTGGTAACCCCAACCCCATAGTTGTAAACTATAGGAGCAAAAATAAAATTCCTATAACTGAGACTGCTCATTCAAAGAGAATAAAAGATAAATCACTTGTAAAAAGGATAGATCATCTTTGCATTAACAATGAAAATTCTAAGCTTGGCAGTCTCTCACAAACAAGTAGCAAGACTAATGATTGTCCAATTAAAGTCAAAATTGTTAAAAGACAATCAACTCAATCTGAGTCAAGTCTTGAGTCTACAACTAGTGAGAAAGGACCCAAGAAAGTCTGGGTCCCAAAAAACTCAAACTAGTTACTCTCTACTGTGCAGGGCAAAAAGAAGAAAACATGGTACTTGGACAGTGGCTGTTCAAGGCACATGACAGGAGATAAGACCCTGCTAAAACAGTATGAAGAGAAAAGTGGCCCAAAAGTCACTTTTGGAGATGACAGCAAAGGCCATACAAGGGGATATGGCAATGTTGAACATGGAGATGTCATCTTCACAGAAGTAGCACTGGTTGACGGCTTAAAGCACAATTTACTAAGTGTAAGTCAACTATGTGATAAGGGATTCCATGTCACCTTTAAAGAAGACCTATGCCAGGTGTGTGACAAGGAATCTGGGAATGTGATATTGACTGGAAAAAGAAAAGGAAATTTGTATGTCGCAAACCTTATCTCTGTTTCTGATCAAATCACATGTCTCTACAGCAAAGCTTCAACTGATGAAAGTTGGCTTTGGCACAAGAAGCTTTCCCACTTGAATTTCAAGAATATCAACAAGCTTGTGAGGAAAGGATTGGTAGCTGGCATTCCACAATTAGAATTTACACAAGATGGATTGTGTGATTCATGCCAGAAAGGGAAACAAAAGAGTGTATCATTCAAAAGTAAACCAGCAACATCAATCACTGACCCTTTACAGTTGTTACACATGGATTTATTTGGTCAAGTGAATGTGATGTCTATCTTAAGAAATAGATATGCACTAGTTATTGTGGATGATCACACGAGGTATACTTGGGTAAAATACATCTTTACAAAAGATGAAGCTGCTCAGTTGATAATTGATCATATCAAGAAGATAGAAAGTGAGTCAGGAAAACCAGTAAGGGTAATAAGGAGCGATAGAGGAACAGAATTCAAAAATTCCCATGTTATTGAATTCTACACTGAAAAAGGAATAACTCATCAATTCTCAGCTCCAAGAACCTCTCAACAAAATGGAGTTGTTGAGAGGAAAAATAGAACCCTTATTGAAGCAGCAAGGACTATGTTATAAGAGGCTAAACTTCCCACATATTTTTGGGAGGAAGCTATAAGCACTACTTGCTTTACACATAATAGATCCTTGATAAACAAAGCATACAACAAAACACCTTATAAATTAATGACTGGGAGAAAACCAACTCTCAAGTGTTTACATGTGTTTGGTTGTAAATGCTTTGTACTGAGAGATTCATCAGAGACAAGAGGAACGTTTGATAATAAGTCTAATGAAGCAATCTTCTTAGGTTATTCTCTGTCAAGTAAAGCATACAGAGTATATAATCTAAGAACAAGAGTCATTGTGAAATCAATACAAGTCGTGTTTGATGATAAAAAGATTCTAGGAATGATTGGACAAGGATTGCATGAATCTTTCAGTTTTGAGAATGAATTGGTTGCATGGGAATATCCATCAGAGACTAATAACGAACCCCAAGATAATAACAATCCCTACGTAAATGAGGGGGAGTTAACAGTTATGCATGAAGTACCAAGGACAAATGAAACACAAGAAACTGGTAACATTAGTATACCATCGGAGACTAATGATTCACCAGGGACTAGTGTCACCGATGCACAATCTGAGACTATCTTGACACCAGAGACTATAGAAATAAACAGCTCAGGGGGAGCTAATAATGAAGAAGTCAATGGTTTAGGGGGAGCAGTCTCTCATCAAGAAGATAGATTGGATAACACCAATCTAGACAATGAAGCCTTAACTTCAAGATCAAATCTGTCACGTGCAATTCCATGGTTGAGAGACCGCACACCAGATTTGATCATTGGAAATATAGAGGATGGAGTCAAGACTAGAAGTGCAACTCAAAATGAATGTCTATATCTTAGTTTTCTCTCAAAGATTGAGCCAAAGAAAATTGAGGAAGCACTTCAAGATCCTGACTGGATATTAGCATTCCAAGAGGAATTAAACCAATTCACTCGAAACAAAGTCTAGAGACTGGTACCCAAACCAAGGAATAGATCAGTTATTGGTGCGGAAACAAATTGGATGAAGCTGGTACAATTACAAGGAATAAAGCAAGATTGGTTGCAAAAGGATATTCTCAAGAAAAATGAATAGATTATGATGAAACTTTTGCACCAGTAGCAAGACTTGAAGCAATCAGAATCTTCTTGGCTTTTGCAGCCTACAAGAACTTTAAGGTGTACCAGATGGATGTCAAAAGTGCTTTCTTGAATGGAAAATTGGAAGAGGAAGCCTATGTTTGCCAACCCCCAAGTTTTGTGGACTCCAAATTTCCAAATCATGTCTACAGGTTAGACAAAGCACTTTATGGCTTAAAACAAGCACCAAGAGCCTGGTATGATACTCTATCTCAATTTTTACTTGAAAATAAATTTGTTAGAGGTATCATAGATAAAACTTTATTTTATAGAAAGCAAGGCTCTGATATTATATTGATGCAAATATATGTAGATGACATTATATTTGGATCTACAAATGAGAAACTTTGTGAAAGATTTTCAAAACTCATGCAGTCTAGATATGAAATGAGTATGATGGGAGAATTAACATTTTTCTTAGGTTTGCAAATAAAACAATCAACTGATGGAATATTTATTAGTCAGTCCAAATACATCAAGGACTTATTGAGAAAATATGATTTAGTTGATTGTGCATTTGCAAAAACACCCATGCCTACTTCCACTAAGCTAGATAAGGATTTAAAAGGAAAGAAAGTGGATATTACTAGTTTTAGAGGAATGATAGGCTCTCTTTTATATCTAACTGCAAGTAGACCTGATATAATGTTTGCTATATGTTTGTGTGCTAGATTTCAAGCTGATCCTAGAGAATCACATTTGATTGTTGTTAAACGAATACTCAGATATCTAAAGGGTACCCCAAACCTTGGGTTATGGTATCCCAAAGAATCTGATTTTAAACTAATTGGTTATTCAGATGCTGATTATGCAGGTTGCAAGCTTGATAGAAAAAACACAAGTGGAAGCTGCCAACTTCTTGGAGGCAGACTTGTTTCTTGGTTTAGCAAGAAACAAAATTCAGTTTCTACTTCAACAGCAGAAGCTGAATACATCGCAGCTGGGAGTTGTTGTGCTCAAATCCTATGGATTAAGAATCAACTCCTAGACTATGGTATGTCATTATCCAAAATTCCTATTTATTGTGATAATACTGTTGGGTTTCGTATCATCAAACGCAACGGAAAAATACGATTTAAAATAAAACAAAACGAAAACCCAAACCCGAGGATCTATGCAAAACAATTTAATACAGATAGTTTAAGATTTTACCGATTAAAAGCGCGAATCTGAAGCTTTGATGAAGGTGTTGATCGTCTCCAAATCTTTAACGCAATCCAACTGGACAGCGTCTCTACGGTATCCACACGAACACCCACGAACCGTCTTACGATCTGAACAATAAGAGTTACAGTACTAGCTGTATGATCTGTATCTCTTTTCTATCTCTCTTAACTCTAGTCTCTCTTATGAGCGGCTACGTAAAACCTTTGGTTAGAGAGAATAGCTGATATATCATATATATAGCCTTTTATAGAGTAATTCCAAAACCTAATCTAATTAGGAGAATTGAAATCCGAATTTTATATTTATTAGATATATATTTAATCAAGTCTCACTTAATTAATATATATCCATACAAATAAATATATATTCGTATTTCCTTCCAAAGGACTCTACTTCATACAGATTACATATATATATATATATATATATATATATATATATATATATATATATTTAATTTAAAGTCATGATTTAATTAAATCAATCTTATTGATATATTAAATCATTGTCATTTAAATTATATCTCCTTGATGAATGTTTTTTGTGTGTGACCCTGTAGGTTATTATTACGTTGGCAATAATTTTAAATCATATTATAAAATTATAAACAGTGAGCGACATCTAGTAATACATCACTGTTACCCAAGTAATAATAAAGTCATAGATTCGACGTTACCTTTTGTGACCAATGTTTCAATGTAACTTAATCCTTTTAACCATGATATCTAAGATTAAATTCAAGGCATGGATGTGTCATCCTCTTCATAATTTAATCTCAGTTTTCTTGATCAATGAGTAAACTATATGAAACAAATCTCTATTTGAGCATGGCCATGCATTTCATAGTTTCACTCAATCAAGAGGCCTATAGATATCACCCCTAATTTATAGGAGGGTTAAATTCCATCTACATCATTCCCATTTCTCACATAACTCATTATGCATCCAACAATCACCTTTATCATCCACCCGGTTAAAGGTGACTTTTGATAATGTCAAAACGCATAACTCCTTATGTAGAAATGTCATGACTTCAGGTCGAAGGACCATTACATCATTGTCACTATAAGAATTACTTATGACACATAGCATAACGCTCCATGTAGAATTCTCATTGTGGGTCTGTCCAGTACTATGTTCTCTAACATGTACCTATGTATCAACTTAATATATCTCATATATATTTATGACCAATGAGATATGGCCATCAGTTGATTCACATACTAGTCTCAATGTATTATTGTTGTCTCACTAACAATGATACTCGACTAGGGACATTTAAGAATAATGATACTTTACATACTTATATGATCTCATATTCAAGTCACATACTTGTATCCATATAATTAGTATCATTCTTCTAAGGACATTTATTATGTTAACATTTATATAACGCAGTAAATAAAACATAATAAAAAAAAATATCATTTAACCAAAACATAACATAAATATAGTGTCACAATCATTACATAATTGGCCACTAGGGCATACACTCTAACAATCTCCCACTTGCACTAGAGCCAATCACTCATGTATCTAATACCAATAGCAATAGTGTGACCTTCATGCTTCTGCTGCGACAAAGCCTTGGTCAGTGGGTCTGCAACATTTTCTTCTGTCGGTATTCTACAAATATGTACATCACCTCTCTCGATAATTTCTCGAATGAGATGAAAACGCCTAAGTATATGCTTGGATCGTTGGTAAGATCTAGGTTCCTTCGATTGTGCAATGGCACCATTGTTATCACCGTAGAGATCTATTGGATCAACAATAGAAGGAACAACACCAAGTTCAGTAATGAACTTCTTTATCCATATAGCTTCCTTTGCTGCATTGGAAGCAGCAATATATTCAGCCTCTATTGTAAAATCGGCAACTGTCTCTTGCTTTGAACTTTTCCAGCTCACAGCTCCGCCATTAAGGCAAAACACGTAACCTGACTGTGACTTATAGTCATCGTTGTCAGTTTGGAAACTAGCATCAGTGTAACCCTTTACTGCCAGTTCCTCTTCACCTCCATATATCAAGAATGCATCCTTAGTCATTTTAAGGTATTTTAGGATATTCTTAACTGCTGTCCAGTGACCTTCACCTGAATTTGACTGGTATCTGTTTGCCATGCTCAAAGCATACGAAATATCAGGACGCGTACATAACATTGCATACATGATAGATCCAATTGCCGAAGCATAAGGAATCTTACTCATGCGATCCTTATCATATTGTGATTTAGGACATTGAGCTTTAGAGAGCGTTACTCCATGCGACATGGGTATGTAACCTCTCTTAGCATCTTGCATGCTGAACCGTTTCAACACTTTATCAATGTATGTACTTTGACTTAAGCCAAGCATTTTTCTCGATCTATCTCGATAGATCTTGATACCTAGAATATAGGTTGTTTCACCCAAGTCTTTCATGGAGAAACATTTTCCCAACCATGTCTTGACTGCTTGTAAGGAAGGAATATCATTCCCAATGAGTAATATGTCATCGACATATAATACTAGGAATACAATATGGCTCCCACTAAACCTTTTGTAAACACAAGGTTCATCTTCATTCTTAATAAAGCAAAACTCTTTGATTACTTCATCAAAATGAAGATTCCAGCTTCGAGATGCTTGCTTTAATCCATAAATGGATTTTTGTAGCTTACATACCTTTCCAGCATCCTTTGGAGTGACAAAACCCTCGGGTTGTGTCATATACACATCCTCAAACAGATTTCCATTAAGGAAAGCTGTTTTGACATCCATCTGCCAGATTTCATAATCATGAAAAGCTGCAATAGCAAGTAAGATCCTGATGGATTTAACCATGGCTACTGGAGAAAAAGTCTCATCATAGTCAACACCTTGAACTTGTTTGAAACCTTTTGCTACCAATCGTCCTTTATAGGTTTGTACATTACCATCTATGTCAGTTTTCTTCTTGAAAACCCACTTGCATCCAATAGGTTTTATCCCTTCAGGTGGGTCAACCAAAGTCCATACTTGGTTGGCATACATGGAGTCCATCTCAGATTTCATGGCTTCAAGCCATTTCTCAGACTGAGGTCCATTCATAGCTTCTTGATAGGAAGTAGGCTCATCATCATCTATGAGCATTACTTCGCCACTTTGAGTGATAAGATATCCATAATATCTTTCAGGCTCATGGCGTGTCCTACCAGAACTACGAGGAGCTTGTGTTACTTGAGCAGGTTCAATTTCCACAACAACTTGTGGCTCGTGCTCATGTTCCATCTCAGGTTCATTGGTATTTTGTGATTCTCGAATTTCTTCGAGTTCTACATGCCTCCCACTATTTTCTTTAGAGAAAAATTCTCTTTCTAGGAAAACTCTAGTGCGAGCAACAAACACTTTGTTCTCCGAAGTTTTGTAGAAATAATACCCTTTTGTTTCTTTAGGGTATCCCACAAAATTACACTTATCAGATTTAGGTCCGAGCTTGTCGGAAGCTAGACGCTTTACATACGCTTCGCATCCCCAAATCTTCATAAAAGACATACTAGGACGTTTCCCAATCCACATCTCATATGGTGTCTTTTGAACCGTCTTTGTAGGAACACGGTTAAGTGTAAAGGCAGCAGTTTCTAGGGCATGACCCCAGAAGCTTATCGGAAGATCTGCATGACTCATCATGGATCGTACCATGTCTAACAAGGTTCAATTCCTCCTTTTAGACACACCATTCCATTGTGGCATTCCAGGTGGAGTGAGTTGTGATATTATACCACACTCTTTAAGAAGATTATCAAATTCCTGGCTCAAGTATTCACCACCTCGATCTGATCGGATGGCTTTTATACTTTTGCCAAATTGGTTTTGTACTTCGTTCTTGAATTCTTTGAACTTTTCAAAAGATTCGGATTTGTGTTTCATAAGATACATATATCCATATCTACTGAAATCATCAGTAAATGTAATAAAGTAGCAAAATCCAGATCTAGCTAGCAAACTCATGGGTCCACATACATCAGTATGTATGAGGCCTAATACATTGCTGACCCGTTCACTATGTCTAGTGAAAGGTGCTTTAGTCATTTTGCCTAACAAACAAGACTCGCATACATCATATGATTCAAAATCAAATGAGTCCAAATACCCATCTTTATGGAGTTTGGATATGCGTTTCTCAATGATGTGGCCCAAACGACAATGCCAGAGATAAGTCGGATTAGAATATTTCGATTTTAGCCATTTAGTATTTATATTATAGATGGGCATTTGTAAATCAAGAACGTAAAGACCATTAAACAATTGTGCTACTCCATAATACATTTTATTTAAATAAAAGGAACAATTGTTGTTCTTTATTATAAACGAAAAACCTTTCTTGTCCAAACAAGAAACAGAAATAATATTCCTGCTTATAGCATGCACATAATAACAGTTTTCAAGTTCTAATACTAGCCCAATGGGCAAAGACAAATGGTAAGTTCCTACAGCTAATGCAGCAACTCTTGCTCCATTTCCAACGCGTAGGTCCACCTCGCCTTTAGCCAATGGTCTACTCCTTTGTAGTTCCTGCACATTTACACAAATGTGAGAACCACATCCAGTATCAAATACCCAAGATGTAGAAGTAGATAAATTGACTTCTATAACATATATACCTGAATTGGAAGTCCCACTTCCTTTCTTCTTCTTTAGATCTTCCAGGTAAGCATGACAATTCCTTTTCCAGTGTCCAGGCTTTCCACAGAAGTGACAATTACCTTCTTTAGCTATCCCACCTTTAGGCTTCAAAGCCTTATTGGATTTGGATTTGGCAACAGATTTAGATCCCATCTTCTTCTTTTTGCCTTTTCCATTTCCTTTGGCATTCCCCTTTTGCACCATCAACATGGGAGAGGGTCCTGCCTTTTTCATGTTGTTTTCAGCAGTTCTCAATAACTCAGTAAGTGGTTTCTCAATCTCGTTCATGAGGTAATTCATGAAAAATTGAGAATAGCTATTGTTCAGAGATTGTAAGACAAGATCAGTTTGAGCCTCCTGAGTAAGTGGAAAGCCCAACCTATCTAGGTACTCAATATACCCAATCATCTTCAGAACATGTGGACCGACTGGATCACGTTCACCCTGCTTACAATGATATAATGCTTTGCTCGTATCATACCTCTCCTACCAAGCATGCCCCTCGAACAACTTCTTAAGATGTTCAATCATGTCATAAGCATCCATCAACTCATGTTGCTTCTGAAGCTCAGGGTTCATGGTTGCTAACATAAGGCAGCCCACATCCAGAGCATCATCCTGATGTTTCTTGTAAGCATTCTGCTCTGTACGTGGTGCAGTGGTAGCTGGTGCAGCAGGAATTGGTCCATCCAGGACATAGAGCTTGCGCTCCTGCTTGAGGACAATCCTCAAATTCCTATGTCAGTCTAGGAAATTAATCCCATTCAGTTTTTCCTTCTCAAGGACTGATCGCAGTGAAAGGCTACTATTGTTGTTGTTTGCCATTAATATCTACAATTCATAAATGCATATTATGAATGGTGAGGACTGATCGCATATTTTGAATGTGCCATTATGTTTTTGATAATGACACATTCAAAATTTACCTCCCATTATTTTATTTAAATTAATAGCCCTCACCATTAATTCGGAATTATTTCTTTTAAATACTTCTAGTGAGCCAAGATCCATATTTCATTATGCCCTAAGTTAGCTTTGGCTAATCACTCAAAACATAATTATTTAGGTAGACAACACTTTGTCAATTATATCATATATAACTCTTGGATAGTTTGTCGAACAACAATTGTTCAAGCTCAACTAATGAACTTATACAAACTCTATGCCTCTAAACCCACAATCCTATTGTGATAGCCTAGTTAAGTCAAGCCCAATTTTAATAGTTTGGATATCACAATTATCCTATCGCACCATGCCAAGATAAATGGGGTACTTTGCTTTGGCAAACCTACACCCATCGATCAAGGCCTTGATGAGTGTTAATCATTGGAAAGCATCTGTTTTAGACTTAATGATTTTATGAGGGATTTTATTAATTAATTTAGATCTCACCAACTATAACTTTTAAGCATGCACATTTATTCATTATATCATATATAAGCATAAATAAAGTGGAAAAAATTAATTGTGACACAGTTATGGCGAAATCCTATGCCAATCTTTTCAAGCTAATGAAAAGATTGAAGGTCAGTGTAATGTGGTAATAGATATTCAAACTTGGCAGCTTTCTTGAAACTCCGTTTGCATGCATCCTTTTCTTTATCTCCATCTTCTGCTAGTCATCTTTATAGATTACATAATAATGAAGCCTATACTAAAATATTCTATGTTGTACATTACATTATAGAAAGAAACCTCGAGTTACATTCGAGGGGTGTAAGATGAGAAGAGAATATTACATCAAGATATAAGAGAAGGCACGACATGCAAGCCATATTTCAAAACCAAAACCACTAACCTATGGGTCGTAAGGCCATAACTGTGCACCATGCATATCATAATAAGCACATAATAACATGATTTAAACAATTAAAATAAATAAAATATATATTTTTATAATTAATTTTTAAATCATTAAACCATATTTAGGGACACGACAATCGTGCGCTACGACGAGGGGTCAAGGAGGCACCCCCCCTTGCCGGGGTCCTAGGGGTCGGGAGGCCCCTAGCGGGGTCCAAGGGGCATGGCCCCTGGCGGTGGTCTCGCTGACCGATCAGCAAGCAGGGGTCTAAGGGGGCAACGCCCCCTAGAAAAATTTTTACAAGTCACAATCTATATTGTACAATTTTTTTCTATTGGAGACTTAGCTTAAATTAAGCCTGTCGGAGACTAAGCTTAAATTAAGCCTATCGGAGACTAATCCCATTAGCTCGTCGGAGACTAATTATTAAGCCTGTTGGGGACTAAGGCTGACGTCACCCGAGACTACACTTAGCCTGTCGGGGACTAAGGCTGACGTCACCCGAGACTACACTTAGCCTGTCGGGGACTAAGGCTGACGTCATCAGAGACTACACTTAGCCTATCGGAGACTAAGGCTGACGTCATCAGAGACTAACATTTAGCCTGTCG